>JBBPBX010029466.1:0-32671 GCA_038048925.1 Garcialebias charrua
GGAACAGCTGAAAGAAGAGGAAGATCATTAAACAAAATCAAAGGGTAAATAACACTCAGCTCATCAATAAAACTCCAAACCTGAACTTTCTTTCCACCTTCATGGTTTTAAACCTTAGAGAGTTTCTCAGTCCTAAACTGACATGTGTGATTATAATTTGAGAGTGTACCATATCAAACCAGTTCAGATCCAGATCAAAGTCAAAGTCAAGCACCCTGCTGACGCTGGATCTGTCTATCACGGTGCACTAAGATTCATAACTGGCTATAACTACTGTACCCATCACTGCACCCTGTATTCACTGGTGTTAACTGGTCATCATTAACCTCACACAGACACCCTCACTGGTACATCTTCATCTTTAAATCACTTCTTGGTCTGCTGCCTTCATACATCTCCTACATGTCTCTGCATGAGTACAGCTACAGAGTGCGCTCTCAGGACATTATTACATGCAGTGTCCCCTATGTGAGGACTAAACTAGGTAAAAGGACCTTCTCCTACTCAGCTCCTGTTTCCTGGAATATCTTGCAAAAAGATCTGAAACTCTCGACCTTGACCTCTATTCTTCTTTTTCTTCTTCTTTCGGCTGTTCCCTCTTCAGGGGTCGCCACTGCGAGTCATCCTCCTCCACCTCACTCTGTCCTCTGCATCCTCTGTCCTCACTCCAACTACCTTCATGTCCTCTCTAACTGCATCCATATATCTCCTCTTTGGCCTTCCTCTTTGTCTTTTTCCTGGCAGCTGCATTTCTAACATCCTTCTACCAATATACCCACTGTCCCTCCTCTGGACATGTCCAAACCATCTCAGTCTGGCCTCCCTAACTTTATCTCCCAGTTGTTCAACATGTGCTGTACCTCTGATTATCTCATTCCTGATCTTATCCATCCTTGTCACTCCTAAGGAGAACCTCAGCATCTTCATTTCTGCTACTTCCAGTTCTTTCTCCTGTCTTTTTGTCAATGACACTGTCTCCAGACCATACAACATAGCTGGTCTCACCACTGTCTTGTAAACTTTTCCTTTGACCTTTGCTGACACCTTTTTGTCACAAATCACTCCTGAAACTTTTCTCCATCCACTCCATCCTGCCTGGACTCTCTTCTTCACCTCTTTACCACATTCCCCATTTTCCTGGACAGTGGACCCCAAGTACTTGAAGTCCTGCACCTTTGTGACCTCTGCTCCTTGTAGCCTCACTGTTCCACTGGCCTCCCTCTCATTCACACACATGTACTCTGTCTTACTACGGCTGACTTTCATTCCTCTTCTTTCAAGTGAATACCTCCACCTCTCCAAGTTCTCTTCCACCTGTTCCCTGTTCTCACCACAGATCACAATGTCATCTGCAAACATCATAGTCCATGGGGATTCCTGCCTGACCTCATCTGTTAGTCGGTCCATCACCAGAGCAAACAAGAAGGGGCTCAGAGCCGATCCTTGATGCAATCCCACCTCCACCTTGAAGCTATCTGTCACTCCTACAGCACATCTCACCACTGTCCTGCCTCATACATGTCCTGTACCAGTCTAACATACTTCTCTGCCACTCCAGATTTCCTCATGCAATACCACACCTCCTCTCTTGGCACCCTGTCATATGCTTTTTCTAAATCCACAAACACACAATGGAGTTCTTTCTGACCCTCTCTGTACTTCTCTATCAACATCCTCAAAGCAAATATGGCATCTGTGGTGCTCTTTCTTGGCATGAAACCATACTGCTGCTCACAGATAGTCACCTCTTGTCTAAGTCTTGCTTCCACAACTCTCTCCCAGATCTTCATCGTGTGGCTCATCAACTTAATTCCCCTGTAGTTGCTACAACTCTGTACATCACCCTTGTTCTTAAAAATGGCCGGCACACTTCATCCAAGTCAAAAACCTCACTGCCATCTCTCCAAGACATTTCCAAACCTCCACTGGTATGTCATCAGGTCCTACTGCCTTCCCCTTCTTCATTCTTTTCAGAGCTTTCCGGACTTCACCCTCACTAATCTTTCCCACTTCCTGGTCCACAGTTTCTATTACCTCTACTCTTCTTTCTCTTTCATTCTCTTCATTCATTAGCTCCTCAAAGTAATCCTTCCATTTTCCCATCACACTCTCCTCACTTGTTAGAACATTACCATTCCTATATTTAATAAGCCTAACCTACTGCACATCCTTTCCAGCCTGATCCCTCTGTCTTGCCAATTGGTACAAGTCCTTCTCTCCCTCTTTAGTGTCCAGTCTCCCATATAACTCATTGTACGCCCTCTGCTTTGCCTTAGCTACTTCCCTCTTTGCTCTATGTCCCATCTCCTTATATTCCTGTCTCCTCTCTTCAGTCCTCTCACTGTCATATTTCTTCTTGGCTAATCTCTTTCTTTGAATGGCGTCCTGCACTTCACTATTCCACCACCAGGTTTCCTTATCATCCATTCTCTGTCCAGATGACACACCAAGTACCTTCCTACCTGTCTCTCTAATTACTGTTGCTGTAGTAGCCCAGTCACTTGGAAGCTCTTTCTTACCACCCAGAGCCTTTAACAGCTCGTCTCTGAATTTCTCACAACATTCTTCCTTCTTCATCTTCCACCATTTGGTCTTCTTCTCTGGTTTTACTCTTTTTCTCTTCTTCACAACAACAGTCATTCTACACACAACCATCCGATGCTGTCTGGCCACGCTCTCCCCTGCTACAACCTTACAGTCTCCAATCTCCCTCAGGTTTCCTCTTCTACACAGAATGTAGTCGACCTGTGTACTCCTTCCTCCACTCTTATAGGTCACTCTATGTTCCTCCCTCTTTTGGAAATAGGTATTGACTATAGCCATTTCCATTCTCTTGGCAAAATCCACCACCATCTGTCCTTCCTGGTTTCTTTCCTTGACACCAAACCTACCCATCACTTCCTCATCCTCTGTTTCCTTCACCAACATGTCCATTCAGGTCTGCTCCAATCACCACTCTTTCCTCCCTGGGAATACTCTCTATCACTTCATCCAGATCTTTCCAAAATGTATCTTTCTCCTCCCCATCACATCCAACCTGTGGAGCATAACCACTGACGATGTTTAGCATCAGACCTTCTACTTCTACCTTCAGGCACATCACCCTATCTGACACTCTCTTCACCTCTACTACATTCTTTGCCAACTCCTCCTTCAGGACCACCCCTACTCCATTTCTCTTTCTATCCACACCATGGTAAAACAGTTTGAACCCTGCTCCAATGCTGCGAGCCTTGCTGCCCTTCCACTTGGTCTCTTGGACACATAAAACATGTGCACTTTGAGATTTTTATTAATGAAAAGTGCGGTATAAATTGAATTTATTATTATTATTATTATTATTATTATTATTATTATTATGTCAGCCAGCTCCCTACCTTTGTCTGTCATTGTCCCCACATTTAGAGTTGCAACCCTCAGTCCTACATTCTTCACTTTCCTCTTCTCCCTCTGTCTCCTGACACGTTTCCCTCCTCGGGGTCTTCGACTAACAGTAGCACAATTTCCGCCGGCACCCTGTTTGTCAACAGCACCGGTGGCGGTCGTTGTTAACCCGGGCCTCGACCGATCCGGTATGGTTTCACTTTGATGAACTCGCATTATGGTTTTGGCTAAAGTGTTTTACATCGGATGCCATTCCTGACACAACCCTCACCATTTACCCGGGCTTGGGACCGGCGCAAGAGATACACTGGCTTGTGCTCCCTAGTGGCTGGTTTGACCTTGACCTCTCCAAGTGGCTTTAATCATCTGTTAAGTTTCTGGTTAAAAACCAATGCAGACATGTTCCTGTTTTTGGTTTTCTACATCGCCTTACAACCTAGCTGTTTTTTTTTTTGTTACATCATCTTTTAAATACCATTTTATTTTCACTTGTTATTCTCAATTTGTATGCATCCTTTTATGATTGTCTATTGTTGTACACTCTTTGTTTAAAAAAAAAAAACTGGTCTCTTGTAAATAAGTCCCCGATGCTCAGTGGGATTAACCTGTATAAATAAAGGTTGAATGAAAAGTCAAAGTTTCTTTATTTGTCGTTCAGTTGTGCACACAGGGTCCCAGTTACATCCAACAACCAGATTATCAGTAATGGAAATTCTGTAGTTCAGATCCAGATTACAGTATCAGTGTGTGTGTGTGTGTGTGCGTGTGTGTAGGTTTGTCTCAGCTCTCAGGAATCTGGTCCTCCCTGCCTTCGGAGCCAGCAGCCTCTGAATGTTTAGTCTGCTTCAAACTCACAATGAGCCCAGGATGGACGTCTGATCCTTATCACCTGAACAACAACACAATTAGACCAGCGGACCCCTCAGGACATGACTGATGGACCTCAGGAAAGTATTTTTCTAAACTGTATTCATGTTCCATCTGTCCCTACCGCTACCGGTGTATGAATGTGTGCATGAATGGGTGGATGGCTGGTACTGTGAAGCGCTTTGGGGCCCCTCATAGGGGGCTGGAAAGCGCTATACAGTACTGTACTGTATAAGTAAGCTCCATTTACCATTTTACATGTCCTATCTGTCTCTCTACGTCTTGTCTTTTGTTTGAGTCGTCCAGGATGGACAGGACTGTTGCTTTATGTCCGACCAAGCGGTTCTTTAGGGAGTCCAAAAGGACAAATCCAGATGTGTCTCAGACTGACCTTTGACTGCAGGAAGCAGCAGGAGGAGGACACACACCATCAGTGCTGATGGAGACATGTTGGACGTCTCTGCACCATTGTCCTGCACCAGACCCTCCTGAAGGACAGAACCGGACCCTCTCATCTCCAGGGGACTCTGGAACACAAAGAGACACTTTTCAGAAACGCCAGCATGGTGGTTCTGAGGACTAATGGTGGTTCTGAGGACTAATGGTGGTTCTGAGGGCCCTGGTCACTGGTGGTTCTGAGGACCTGGGCCGGGGTTGGACACGAAACACACCTCCACGAGTGTCTCCGGTCTCGTGCAGGATGTTCTGACGTCAGGTGAGTCTGCAGCAGGGAGGGGCGTGGCGCGCGCGTACACAGGCACGCGCAGCCGTCAGACAGACAGACGGTTCTTACCGGTGAGGAAGACTCCGGTCTGATGAAGCTGCCCCTCCGTTCTGGCCCGGCTTCAGTCCGGTCTGGTTCGACCCGGCTGGTCTGGTCCGGTTCGGACTCTCCTTTTCGGGGTTAATCCGGCTCCAGCAGCAGAAAACGCGCAGCTGGATGAAGCTGCGCTCCGTCTACGGCCAAACCCAGCTGTTAGGCTGAGCGTCACTTCCGGTCGGTTCTTCAACATAAAAGCCTCAGAGTCTGAAGAGACTTTTATTTTTTATTTTTTGGAAAATGTATTCATTTCATTTAAAAACATGACAATTATACATACAATACAATCAAAAATAATGTAAATAAAATAAAATGAAAGGTGGCAGAAGAAGAACTAGTCTTATGAAAACTGCCCCTTTTTACTTAATTCTAATGTAAATCAAATTATATATATATAAAAATGTAATTCACAAAGGCAATAACAATCTAGCTAAATTAAAAACATAAAAACTCAAACATCTAAATCAAATCAGACAACAAATTAAGTAGATATATATTAACGATTTCCATATTCTTCCAGTCTCTTAAATGTAGGCTATACAGTGATCTGGCATTTTTAACGGTATCTTCCAAACCATTCCACAATCCTATTCCCTGAATTATTGTGGATCGCTCCTTCAAACTAGTACAAAAATAAGGCTTCACAAACATCTCAATTCCTTTAAGAAAATAGGCTATACACTCTCTCTTTTAACAAAATTCGTTTGAATATTAACAGGCAACATAACTTTATGTGTCTTATACATAAGCAACAAAATGTTATAATTAACCAAATCATAGAACTTCAAAATTTTCAGTTGATAAAATAAAGTAGTCGACGGATATCTATAGTTTTTTTTTTAATAACTCGTACAGCTCTTTTCTGTAAAATGAACAAAGGATTAGTTTTACACGCTTTACCCCAGACTTCAATACAGTAAACCAAATAAGGAACAACTATTGCATTATACAACATAAACATTGCTTTATCAGTGAATAACTCTCTTACAAAACTGCTATCGATCTAGATGTTTTTGTTCTCAAATTGTTTATGTGAGGTCTCCATGTTTATTTCTCATCAATAATAACACCCAAAAATTTCACCTCACTAACTCTACAAATTTCAGTTCCATCTACCATCTACCTCCTCTTTTAATCTGAGTTTAGAACAGATGTTGGTGAAGAGGACACTTTCTGTATAGTTTCTCTAAATGTTTCTGTTTCTGGTGGATTTTAGAGAAAAGCTTCAGTTTATATTTATTAAATGATGAACTGTTGGATGTGTTTCTTGTGGTTTTAGGTTTGTTCTCTTACACAACTTGGATCTGCAGAGAACCTGACAGGAAAACAGCTGTGGGTCTGAACCTAAAGATTTATTTGATGTTATTTATGCTCAAAGTTATAAAAGTATGGTTTCAATATGTTTCACACTGAGTCAAGTTTTCTACTGGGAACAAAACAAGAGTTGTTGCTGAAACACCTGAGCAGAGCCCTAAACTCCAACATTTTATTATTAGTATTAATTATAGTAATATTAATAATCATGTCGATGTATAATTTTTGATATTTTAATTAAGTTTGTGTTTTTAAATTAGTTTATTTTTACGTTTTTCTCAGATTTATATTATAAATACAGTAATTAGAAATGTTCCAAAGGTATCGGTTCAGTCAAGTTCTCTTCCATTTGGAACAAAAAAAGAACATGAATACAGTAATATGATTTACACCATAATTACAATAAGTTTTGTTTTCTTTCTTTTGTTGTTTCGAAACAACAATTTATGAACATGAATTTAAAGATCTTTAAATTCATGTTTATTTAATTTATTAATAAACAGTTAAATTTACATTAATGGATGCATTTCAAAAGGAAAAGATTAGTGGAAATAAAAGTTGTTAAATGTTTACTTTTGTCAGAGATGAAATGCATCAGTCTTTAAAAAAAGTTTTTAAACGACTTTTATTTTGAAGGCAGCACTAGCTCACGGTCCTGTGTGCGTGATGGAGCAACCTGGCCTCCTCTCCTGAGGATAAACCTCTTCAAGGAGCTGGTTCTCCGCAGGGGCGGTCCTAGCTTGTTTGGTGCCCCGGGCGACCAACCCCTTCAGCGCTCCCCATCCCCCGAGCCTGCATCGCCCTTGTGTGGGCCTCCACAGGTGGAGGTGGATTATTCCTCTTCCTCAGGCTCCAGAAACGTTGCTGAAGAGGCCTGTGTGGCTGAGGAAGAGGATGTCTCCTCATCCTCGCATGTGACAGAGGGGGCCCAAAACAACTCAGAATCCTCCTGAATTTGCATTAAAATACCAAATTAAAAACCTCTGAAACATCAATTGTATCATTTTTAAACATTCATAATTCTATACCTCACAATGGTTACGCTACAAAACTGACAGAGTGCTGCAGGCTAACATAACTTTTCCAAGTAATGTGAAGTGATTTAAGGATTGTCATACTGACACTGCAAACAGCTAGGACCAAACAAACAGGCCTACTGCAGGTCCAGTGTGTGGAATACAGGTAGTCCTCGACTTACGGCAATCCGACTTTACGAAAGCATCATATTAATAAAAATATGAAGAAAAAAAATTTATGTGTTTAAATGTTCTTGATTTCATGTGTACAACACTTTGTTGCAGCTGTTTTTTTAATGGCTTTATAAATAAAGTATTATTATTATTATTATTATTTTAAGCCGATTTACAAAGTTTCCAGCAGTTTCCGACAGTTTTTGGCAGTCAGTTTTCGGCAGTCAGTTTTCGGCAGTGCCCGCCAGTTTAGCCAGTTAGCTCCAGCCTCGACAGCCGGCTTCGGACGGACCGTGTCCGATCAGAGGTTCCTGCGCTCGGATACATGAGCTGGGAGCTGAATGGCGGTTTTGCGGAGGGACGGATGGACGAAGGAAAACGACGCTGTGGACCGCGTGAAGCAGCAGACAGCGAGCCGGACCGGAGGAGCAACGAGCTAACATTCTAACAAGCCTTGCTGTAGGATGGGCGGGTGGGGTGGATGGTGTCACCGGGGACACGGAGCCGACGGGCGGCGGAGAGGCCAGCTGCGGCCGGGAGCTCGCCTCGATGTCCGCCTGGCAGCCTAAGATGTTGGATGGACACCGAGCTAACATGCTAAAATGCGGAGAAACAGCTGCGGCAGCCTTTTGGAGGGGCTAAAATGCTAACGCGGCGCGGCCTAACATGCTAACGCGGAAGGGCTAACGCTAACGCGGCGTAGCTTGTTGGACGGACACCGCGGAGAAACGGCTCCCAGTAAGTTATTCACTCTTTTTCCCTTCATGATGGCTCCAAATGTATGGAGTTAACATGCTAACAGTCCTTCCTGTAAACAGTTTGGACCGCGTGGAGCAGCACGAAGCTGCGGAGCTCGGACGTGCAACGAACTAACATGCAAAAAGACGGAGACAGTAAGAAATTAACTTTTTATTTTGTCTCTAAATGGACTGTATGTGTTTTGTGATAATTATGTAGGGTACTGTGTTAGGATAGGCAAAGTGCTTGCTTGGTAACTGTTTTGTACCGTACATGTACGTGTATAAGTGGCGGCTCGGGTGTACTTCCGACTTACGGCGATTTTCGTGTTACGAACGGCCACAGGAACGGAACTCGATCGTAAGTCGGGGATCACCTGTATTCAGAATAGGAGTCAAATCAACACCTCTTCCAGTTAATGGCTGTTTAACGGTCTTAGCTACATCACAAGATCATTGCCTTTAGTAATTATAGCAGCCTCATATTACGTTCTCGTGTAGTACCGGTAGTTTAATTTCAAAACAATTTCAATTTCAATCTTCAAAATGATATTTTCTGCTGAAAAACCAAATATATCATCCTGAGCAACTAAACGTAAACGAGTTAGCATCTTATGTTATTAATAGTAAGCAGGTTATAGCTACATCGCAGAACAGCTTTCATGCTCCAAGAGATGACACAGCTGCAGAGCTTTGTCTTTTGCTCGTTTCTCCTCTTCTTCTTCCTAAACTGGGCACCTGATGGATTTGGCCTGTTCTTGTCCATCTTCCATGTGCGTACCGGTAAATGACACTTCCCCAGCATGAGTCTAAAAGGCTTAGTTCTAAACTAATTCACCTTCCTTGGTGTGCAGATACATTATTGTATATATTTTCAATAATTTTACAGAAATCAGCTGTCAACTATTGGCTATATTCACAATACGTATTATGAATGAAATGTGCTTTGTTTGGGAGCAGTCAGTGGTGTGATTTATTAGATGCATCCTTGTGTGTGTAAGGCCTCAACAGAAGCTACACGCCCTGCACCTGGAAGAGGGCGTCCACTCCTGACAAGTGGGCCATTGCCAAGTAGGCTAGACAGGCTATATGAAATAATGTATTTTATTTTTTGAGGGGCGCTCAGGCCTCCCTTGTCTTATATATAGTGGATGGTTGTTTGGTGTGAGTGAGACAGGTGTGAGTGAGACAGGTCCCTCTTGTAAATGAGTCCCCGTGACTCAACGAGGCTAGCCTGTATAAATAAAGGTTGAATATCAAAAACCGCCACTGTCTTCAGTTATAAAAACCAGTACAGGACCGGGAGTTAAGTCTTCAGGTGGGATAACACACCTGGATCTCCTGACAGCACCAACCCTTCACCAGATCTGTGAAGCTGATTTAAAGGACGGAGCGAACATCTGATGTTTGAATCCTAATCACGTCTTTTGGTTGTTTCTTATTATCATCATGTGTGCAGATCATTTACTGAAATACTCTGTATGAAGAAATAAATGCCGAAATCTTGAAACTTGAATAAATGTTTCCACTTCTTCATGTTCTGTTTAACTTGCCTCCAATTCTGCTGAAATAATTTAAAAAAAAGTATATTTTACTCTAATGGCAGAAACACCTCAGAGTCTGACAACTGGAAGGTTTATTAAACATTAGACTCGTAGTAACAACATTTTAAAGAACCAAAGTTCAGCTTTGGATCAACAGAACCTGTTTTCACAGATGAACCTTTTCATGATTAGCTCTGAACATTTTACATCTGGGACGTCAGGACCCTGAGTTTTGCTCCGGTGGATCAACAGGAAACAGACTATAAACCAGGGGTGTCAAAGTCAAATACACAGAGGGCCAAAAAAAAAAAAATTTTGCTACAAGCCAAGGGCCGGACTGGTTCAATGTTTATTATAAGGGGGTGATATAATAAATTTTTTTCTTCTTTCTGCACTCTTTTCATTCAATGTTTTCTTTTTGATTAATTTGTTTTATTTTGTCTCTTTTAAACGAATGAATAAATGAATTAAATAAAATATTAAATAAAAAGGTTTGTAGGCTCAATCATGCAGGTAGATAACGCAAAAAAGGTTAAATCATTTCATCTGGACCAGTTTCTTTAAGGGAGAAGCATTTTGTCTTCCATCCAGAAAACTTCATCAGACTGTGGCCTGCCAACCACATCTGTCCCATTTATGTTTGTTTATGCTTATTAAATTTGTTCATTTTTTTTTTTTTACAAAAGAAACAATACAAGACAATCCCATAAATGATAATGTACAAAATATAAAAAAATGAAAGGTAGCAGAAAGAAGAATAAATCTTATTATATCTGCCCCTTTTTTCCAACAATCAGATTAAACAATAATAATCTTCAACCAACAGTACAAAATGACTAACTCTTTCTAATTTTCTAACTAATACAATACACATTACGCTATTTCATATATTTTTTTAACACATTCGTTTTGATCATTTTCTTAAATGTAAACATTGACTTGGCATTTTTAACTACATTCTCCAAGCCATTCCATAATCTAATTCCCTGGATTGAGGTAGAACGTCCCTTCAAACTAGTTCTGAATTGTGGTTTTACAAACATCTCTGTCCCCTTAAGATTATAACAACTTTGTCTTTTAACAAAATGCATTTGGATATTTAAAGGTAATGCATTATTTTGAGCCCTATACATAACTGATAAAATATTATAGTCTACCAAATCATGGAACTTCAATAACTTCAGTTGATAAAATAATGTACTTGATGGATGACAGTAATGTTTTCTAGTGATAATTCTTACAGTTCTTTTCTGTAATACAAAAATAGGCTTTGTGATTGTTTTACAAGTGATTGTGATTGTTTTATAAGTAGCCTTCATTGCTGTGTTTCTAGCCAACCTCCTGATCTGGTTGGCAGGCCACAAACTGATGAAGTTTTCTGGATGGAAGACAAAACGTTTCTCTCAGAAACTGGTCCAGAATAGGGGCGGCCGCCACTAGAGGATGCTAGGGCGCCGCCCACCTGGAACCTTTGCAGCTCTTCACAATTTGAAGATTTAATTTTTTTTTATAAAAATGAAATAATAAAATTAAAATATTTTGAAATGTATGCATATATGTTTTTAGTTGTGTAGGATAAATATTTTATGAGTAACAATGAGTTATTGTTTGTTTCAAAAAACATTTTCTGATTCGTGACGTACTTCCTGTTTTTGTTTGGGGCGCTCTGAGCTTATCCATTGACGCTAATTATAACTGGCGCATGCGTACTGATGCCCCCACCTTACAAAACAATGGGATAACGCTGGGCGCAGTTTTCACCGCCCTGCACAGTCTAACGTGAGCTTTCTCCTCTATGGTTTCTGGTCTTAGAACTTTTGAAGTTCTTTAGATTTCTCAGGGTTGTGCAGGTGGTAAGAGGAGAGACAGACAGGTAAGGAGAGACAGACTCCTCCTCCTCACCTGTCTCTCCTCTTACCACCTGCACAACCTCCAACGACCGCCACCGGTGCTGTTGACAAACGGTGTCAGCAGAAATTGTGCTACTGTTAGTAGAAGACCACGAGGAGGGAAACGTGTCAGGAGACAGAGGAGAAGAGGAAAGTGAAGAATGTAGGACTGAGGGTTGCAACTCTAAATGTGGGGACAATGACAGACAAAGGTAGAGAGCTGGCTGACATGATGCAGAGAAGGAAGGTAGATGTTTTATGTGTCCAAGAGACCAAGTGGAAGGGCAGCAAGGCCCGCAGCATTGGAGCAGGGTTCAAACTTTTCTGGTTCCAGTTCTAATAGACGGGCTCACAGTTTCTGGTTCCAGTTCTAATTGTATTACTAAAATAATGATAACAGAATATGATAGAAGTTGTCCAAAAATTGAAAAGTGGAAGCAGAACACTCCCATTCTCTTTTCACACTGATGCCTCAAACAAGGTGAAGATGAACCATGTTTTATTAATGATAGTTTTATACAAATGGATACACCTGATATATACAAATAAAAACATGATCAAACTTTTACTTTACTTTACTACAAACATAATTATGCATACTTCTACACACATTTAAAAAAATTAAACAGTTTATGGTGCCCCCCCATACAATAAAATGACCAGCCGCCACTGGTCCAGATTAAATGATTTAACCTTTTTTGCGAAAATATTAAATAGCTTTACATCTGCTAGGTTCTTGGCATATATCAACACAGACATGTTCCTGCTTTTAGTATTTTACATTGTTTTATAATGTAGCTGTTTATGTTTCTTTTTTTAAAATACAGTTTTCTTATGATTTTTAATTAATATGCTTTTTTATGATTGTTTACTGTTGGCTGCAAGTATCAAGCTGTGAAATCCTTCATTTTCTACAGCTGATAGCTGTTGGTCATTAATTATGATGAAGTTTAGCAACTTCTCGGTGAACATTTGAGCTCCGTGGCTTCAGCGGTGTGTTTTTCTTGTTCAATCCAGTGCGAGCGCTCTGATTTCGGTCAGCCGCTCTCAGCCTGTCCCTCCTACAAAACGGTCAGACAGCAGGTCGGACTGGACGCCGCTGGCCGCGGTCGGTCTCCCTGTTTCGGTTCAGCGAGAATGGTGTCCCGCTGAAGCCCCAGAGCTCGAATGTCCAACGTAAAACTAACTTGACCGTGGTTTAATGTGGCGCTATGGCTCTACAGACATTGCACGTTGCTGTCTTGTGGTGTTTAGTGTAAAATACTTCCTCACAGCGGACATGTTACGATGAAAAGTTGGCTAGCTGTTAGCTAAAGTGCTACTCCCTCAGTCCGCATGCTGTAGCTGGCTGCAAACTATGAAATGGATTTCCTGAATGTGACGTGATGTGGGTCTTATTACTCTGGATTCATGAGACACGACTCCAGATTGGATCGGCCCCATCCCTACTACCGTTGCATTGTGGGAATGTTGTATTGGTGCGTGCAAAACACCAACGGGTGGCTGTGGCCTGCAGGCCATTTCTAATAGTAATTAAATATCATCCAGGGGGCCATAGATAATTAATTTGCGGGCCGGATCTGGCCCGCGGGCCTTGACTTTGACATATGTGCTATAAAGCATTGTCAAACCTTAAAAAGACAGATTTGTATTCAGGCCTTCACGGACACACTGAGATATTTCCCCATTTCATCAAATAATGAAGCTTCATAAAACACCACACAACCCATCCAATGTACACAACCCATTCATTATACACAACCCATCAACCAGACTGTAAACATGTTCACAAGTTTTCAATGAAATCGTCTCCAAAGTCGACCATTTTTTTGAGCGCGCTCTGGACTAGGACGTCCACGTCGTTCTTTAGCTCGATTTCTTCGCAGTAGTTCTTCACAGGAAACACGCAGTTCATGGGGATTCCCACTGCAGCGCTGAAGTCTGTCATCTGAGGATTAAACCCACACATTCAGACTCTGAGAGGTGATGACGTCAGGGGGACGTCTCTGCAGTGAGACTCACCTTCTTCCTCAGGTGTTTGCTGCGGTACACGTTCCTCAGGTCCTTCTCAGTTTCCGGACATGCCCCGTCAATGTTGGTCAGGATCGCCATCTGGGGAATTCCTGCAGACACACAGGAGCAGCTGTGGATCAGTGGTTAGAGCAGTCGGAGGTTTGATTCCACCAATATAGTCACATGTGGAAGTGTCGCTGGGCAGGACACTAAACCGCTCTGTCTTATGTGAGGTAGGATTCTTTTTTCATTTTACTTTTTATTATAAACAACTTATTTTATGCTGAATGGGATCAATGACACGTTGTTATTGACATTTATTCAATCAGGCGAACACTGAGCTCACAGATCTCATCTTCAGGGAGGCCTGAAGGCAGCCCGACATGCAGGTCTTTTCCTCCTTTGTCCCACCAACACTCTGCAGATCCTTCCATCAACCATCTCTGTGGCCTTTCTTTGTTATTCCTCCCTGGCAGCTCCATATTCAACATTCTTTATCCAATGTGTCCACTGTCCCTCCTCTGGACATGTCCAAACCACCTCAGCTTCTCTAACTTTGTCTCCAAACCTGAGACGTCCCTCCGATGGACTCATCTGTGATCAAGTACATCCTCTGCCACCTCCAGCTCTGCCTCCTGTCTTTGTGTCAGAGACACAGTCTCCAATCATCATTGCAAGTCTACCATCTTGTAAACCTTTGACCTTTCATACCTCCACCTATCTTCCACCTGCTCCCTACTCTCACTACAGAAGTTATCTGCAAACATCACTGACTCTGTGCACTCCTGTTTGATCCCATCTGTCCCTGATGTAACCCCACCTCAAACCCATCTGCCTCTCCTTCTGCACATCTCACCAAGGTCTCTGTCCTCTGACATGTCCTGCCCTATCGTCCCATACTTCTCCACCACTCCTGACCTCCTGCAGCTCCTCCTGACCGTCTCTGGACTTCTCCAACCCTCTCAGGAGTGGTTAAAGTTGGACTGAGGGAGAAATGAAAGCACCTGGGATGGTTACTACTTACAAACGAGTGTGAGGGACAAGTGGCTGGAGAGACTGACTGAGGACAGGGTGGAGTGGCATGGAAACAGAGTCAAAACACGAGGACCAGAAGACAAAACACATCAAAAGGGGAACAGAGGCAAAGAAACTCAATGAACAGAAAACAGATTATGTCAGTACAGCCCTGGTCAAGGGAAGGCTCTTGCCGTCCAAAAGCCAAAACAAGGTTCGGACTTTGTGTGTGGAGGTGGAAAATCCAGGATGGAGGGCAACAAACTAAAAATGCAAAGATAAAAAACAAAACCTGACATGGCTGAGCTGGAAAAACTCAAAACAGGCAATACACAAACATTCAGGCAGACAGGCACTGTCCAGAGCACGACCAGAGTCCAGCAAGACGGACCGGGGCCTGTCCAGAGAGGGACAAGAGTTCTGAGGGACGGCCCGGAGACCATCTGTTACGACTGAGACGTCCATCCGGTCCCTCTTAGAATCAGGTGGACGAGAGGTGAAGAGGCCACAGGGGAGGAGGGCGGCAGATGTCAAACCAGTGATGGGGAAGCAGATGTAAAGACCAGAGCAGGGAGCTGCAGCTAATGAATTAAACGAGGGGGCTGCAGCAGGCAAACCAGTGATGATGGATACAGTGGCAGAAATTGAACCAGTGGAGGACGGAGCTGCGACAGACAAACCTGCCACAGCTCAGCCGCTCTGAAGTCATCACTTCGGTTTTTAAAATCAGTACCAGAACCCTTCTTCTCTGTTTCTCCTCTCTGTGGTTAATACACTTTCCTTTCACCTAGCTTGGTCCCCCAGTCCTCCTCAGGTACAATATGTCATCTATACAAACCACCTTCCCACGTACAGGATCCATTAGATATTACATTTATTGTTTTGTTTGTATTTTAATTAACTTTATTTTATTATGCTATATATTATTGCTTTGTTTGAGTAAACTGTGAAGCACAACCCCAGTTGCGTTTCCGTGTGCTGTATAAATCAATGTGTCGTTCAGACGAACAGACTGAACAGCGGTTCGCTTGTTGTCCTTCTGAATGATGGATCTGAAAACCCATTCTTACCCAGGTCACTGGCCTTTTCTCTGATGCTGCTCATCTTCTCCAGAACTGATGCATTGATTTGTGGAGAGTTGGCAGAAATCACACAGATGAGAACATGAACTCTGTCGTCTGGAGAAGGAGCAGGGTTATAGCCTGGATCACCTTCGGAGACCGGACTTACTGGGTTGAACTGGAAACCAAAGAAAAAGACAATGAAAAAAATCAGACACATGTAAGTGAAGTTTATTTACATAGGATCTACAATACTACAAAAAATATATAATTCTGGGGACTGTCTTGTCTAAGGCATCAGCCCCTGGTTGGGTCTCCCACCTTGAAGTGATCCAAGGAGAGGGTCACACTAATGCCGGTTACCCACTGGACCCGTGTCGGGCGGCGGAAGCGGCCGGTTTACATTGAAAGTCTATGTGGAGAGACGTCGATGCGCGGCGTATCGTGAAGCGGCGCGTTTTGAGTGTTTGAAGCGGTGCGACGGCACGCTGCAGTTCCTTTCCACGCACGCGCGCGTCCAAAGCAACCTACGCGTCGAGCCGCCAACGTCATAAAATTCGATCTCTGGTGGCTCGACGCGTCCAGCAAACAGTCGGGAGAGCCTCTGCTATGTGATTACACAACGACAACGGGACTTTTTTTGGACTTTTTAAACTTACCCGATCGAGCTTCCATGAATTGGAACCAAACTCCGGTAAGAAACTTGGCATTTTAAACAGTTGCTGCTGTCCACTCCAGCGTTTGATCACCCCAAACATAAAAAAACGTTTTAATCTCACCAAAGACTGTCGGAGCTGCAGTAACACAACAACTGACCCGGAAAACGAGCTAGACCCCCTCCCCTCTGCCTCCCCCCAGTGCGCGTCATCAGACGGTCTTCAGTGGCTTTGTGGGAACGTGACAAGCGGCCAAAAGGGGGCGGCAGGAGCGTTCTGACAAGTCTGGTGGGGACCAGGCATAAGAGTGACTCAAAAACCTTGATGGAGCGGCATCGTATATCACTGACAGAGTCAGCTGTCTGTCAGCGGTCGTGGTGCTCCACGGTGTGCAACACCGCGTATTTCTTCAACTCAAGGCTTTTTTTTTTTCAAAAATGTTTTCTGCCGTTTCACAGAACATGACACAGTGTAAGCTTATGTATAACCAAGAAACTTCGCTGTGCTTAGGAGAACCAAATCACAGGAGAGATTTTAATGTTAACTTGTTACACTCCTTCCCGGAACTGCTTCGTCCACCTGAAGCGACGCCGGGCCAGGACAAAGCAATGGGACCTGCTAGCTACCAGATGCCGGCGCGGAAGTGAGGCAAGCGGGAAGGAGTGCAGCGACGACTGTGCCAACTGACTGGGAAAGGACGACTACGCTATCTTCTTCACAAATATGCAATCCTTAACAAAATGGATGATCTGCACAGTCGGTTGCCTACACAGAGGTACCTACAGACCTGCTCTGTCCTGACTTTTTGTGAGACATGGCTTGGACCAAACACCCCAGATGAAGCGATAACACCCGCAGGGCACACTGTTTACAGAGCTGACCGCAACACCAACAGCGGTACAAGCCGTGGAGGAGGAACAGCAATCCTCGTCAAACAAGACTGGAGTACCAACAATACGGTAATATCTCAGCCATGTTCTGCATATGTGGAGTATATTACCGTGAAATGCAGACTGTTTTATTTACGCACAGCAGCATCTCCAGACAGCTCTACAGAGCGTGCACAACTGCTGATACGTTTCAGACATAATAAATAAAAAAGTTTAGCTACAGTTAAAAAATAAATAAATACGAGAGAAGTGTTTTATGTGCATTATTCACATTACATCACGTTTCAAACCAATAATTTGTCGAAATAAAAGCGATCAAAATATTGAAAACACCGTCCAATTTACTTTCATTAAATAAATGGATGGATGGATCGTCCTTAGTTGGACAACAGAGAAGGAAGTCGTAATTGAGGTTGGAGCATCAACGTGCAGGAATGAATTCAGACGACAAGTGTTCAGATCAGAAACATGAAGTGTGTGTTGGGGGGCTGCTTTACTCACACACAAAAAATAGTAATTTAATCAAGTGTTTACAAATGTAGATAAACGTAGTTTTTAACAACCAGTTAAAATAGGCTGCACCAAAATATAGGAAATAGCATCTGCTTTATTCAAAAATTTAAAGGCGAGGAGGACCCACAAACTCCCTCCCCCGCCAACCATTTGCATTCCGGCATTGATCAGTTTACAAATTAAGCACTGCTTAAGACTGATCATCAAATCAGCCCCACATAAAGAGAATACTGTAATCTGGAAAACGGTTTGGCGCTTCCGTATGTGTACTTCTGCAAACAACCATGATGCATCCCAAACAAAAGAGTGTTGCTTTTTACATTGATTTATGTTTATTAGCTTCGATTTGTAGTTATTATTATTTGACTATGACAGAATATTTTTACATTTAATGGTTTTTATTTAGTTTTTTTAGTGTTTATCTGTCAGAGGCTGCAGATGGAAACCTGCCTGTGATTAAATCTGACACTTCTTCTGTATTATTGTAGACAGTTCCTTTTGAACAGACTGAACTAAAAATAATATTAAATAGCTGTAAATAAAATCCTACAGCCACTGATATTCAAACTCATGCCAGTCAAAGTGAGTCATGTACCTTGTGGCCTTCCTTTATGTGTCCCTTTAAGGCCAGTATGATGTCCTCAGCATGAACCCCACGGTTTGTACCATCTTCCAGACCCATGATGTCATTGAAGACCAGAGGGTAGAATGTCTTGAAGCTTCCTCGTCCTATACTGAATTTATAAGTTTCATACTGAAACACAAAGAAACAAATTGTTGTTCAAAACAAGTGACGCTCACAGGACCAGAACCGGCTGACAGGAAACAGGAAGCACATTACTGACAGAAAGAAGCTCAGGGATGCTTCTGTCAAACAAACAAACAAGTGATGCTTTAATGACAGAAATCTAAAAATGATTGTTCTTGCTGAGATGACTTGACTCCAAGAGGAACGGGAACCTGAAAGTTTTCTCACTTTTTTGGTGAAGCTTTGGTCAGAGGTGGTGCAACTGGCTAAAGCAGGGATCGCCATTCGTCCTCGAATGATGCTGCTAACAGAGCTGATGAAGCTGGACTTCCCTGCTCCCACAGGTCCGTAGAGGAGAACTCGCAGGTTCTTGATGCCTTCTTTCACTGGTTTGTACTCCCGCACATACTGAAGCTCCTTCTGTCTGTCTCTGGAAACAGATGTATGAAAAACAGTTGTTTATATCCTGTTCTGAACTAAAGACTTCTAAAATATTCACAGCAGGATCAGTCTTACAGAAAACATAGACCCGCCAACAGAATTTATATGATGAAAACAAACAAAAGAACTCAATAGGACAAACGTTTGAATTATTTCGATTATCATCACATTAAAGCTGCACTATGTAACTTTGTAGTGCAGTCTGTAACTTTTCTAACAATATATTTTTAACATATTTCTTCACTCTGTCACTATCTACTGACAGACTGATGTTAGACAAAGTAATCTCTGAAAAAAACTATAGTCCCCTTGCTTCTCTATCAGCATTTATAAAAACACTAAAAACACAGAGTGACCCGGACAAACAACAACCAATAAAAACAGAGTTGTTTGTCACGCCCCAACCCACGCCCCCGCCTGTCCCAGCCCCAGCGCCGCGCACGTTCTCATTCAAAGGATTGCAAAGCGATGCAGGACTGATTTGTATGTGACACAAATGTATTAAATATCCCTTCTTCATCCCAGAGCTGGACTTTTCTTTTGTTTTTTTGCCAAAAGTCAAGTGATCGCTTCATCCTTCACTGACAGGAATGAGGAAATGGATTTGTCACGAGCGAAAAAAAACTCATGTCCAACGTGGCTGCGTGAAGCTCTGCTGATTTCAGGGTGTTTTTGTGTTGTTGGACCAGTGATTCATGGTTTTATTTTATTTTTTAGAACGTTTTATTAACATATAATCACAGAACTTCGCAGCGCTGAGACGGGACATGCAGAGGAGGCGGAGCATTCCAGACATTCCAGACCTCCACTGACAGAAATGAGGAAGTCACGAGCGAATTAAATCATGTCCAACGTGGCTGCGTGAAGCTCTGCTGATTTCAGGGTGTTTTTGTGTTGCTGGACCAGTGCTTCATGGTTTTATTTTATTTTTTAGAACGTTTTATTAACATATAAACACAGAATATTGAAGCGGCTCCGAGCGGACATGCAGCAGGAGGCGGAGCAGAACTCAAGTTCAGCAGAGCACGGACTGTGGCTCCCCCTCAGAGCCATATATGGCTCTGAGGGGGAGGGAGCAGAATGCTTTTACCTGATGAAAATATTTCTAAGTCCTGAGCACAACAGAAACTTACACATAGCACAATCCTCTGGTCTACAACGTGAAAGTCAAATTTATGTACTGTATAAAGCACATTTAAAACAGCAGCTGTTACCAAAGTGCTTAACAATAAGATCAAAGGCAGCAAAAGAAAAACATTAAAGAAGAAAAACTTAAGAAATTTATTAAGGCCTGTGTGTCCTATTCTAATGCGAGTAAGTTCCTGTTTCTTCCTGCTTTCCTTGTATATCCTACCTTTTTATGAATGTTGTGTAAATGTCTTCCTGTATCAGCAATGTCCCAGTTTTCCTGCCATATTTTCTTAATATATTTATTTATTATCATTTAACATTCAACTCTAAATAAATGTTCACTCATTTTCATCACTTTTTATTCCAGACCGGTGTCACAAGGCTCTTCTTCTTCTTCTTATTGGAGTTTTATGGCGGCTGGCAAACAACGTTAAGGCGCATTACCACCACCTCCCAGATCAGAGTACGGACTAGACGGCATTGAACACTAAAAGCGCTCAGGCGTCATAGAACACCCTAACAACCAATAAACAATTACCCTTGTGAAAATCCCCAAAGTGTATAAAGAGAAAAGTGCAACAAATCCCCTCCACCAAACAATACTACTACGGTACTCCATCGGACCACAGTTAATTCATGGGTAGAGATACCTCACGTTCAGACTTACCCTCACCTTGACTCAATTCATCACGAATCCTCACCCAAGACAACTCGGTAACGTCAAAGAATCTCGCAGCAGCCTTCACTATGATTTTGATGTTTTCAGTTTTAGTTTTCGCCTGTTCAGAGCAGTTTACAACGTAAGCAATGAACGGAATCAACCGTTCGACCTTAATATTACTCTGACCACGTTCAGTTATGCTTGGTTTGTCAACAGTAGACGTTGAAGAAACATCGCGTTTGACCACTCGAACTGCTTCTGCGTACGTAAGTTTCTTATCTGTCTTAACTTTCTGAATTTCAGCAGCTTCTTTTCGTTTCACACACCCTGCATAAGCTGCAGAATGACCTTCTCCACAATTACAACACGACATCGGAGTCTCACCACAATCATCATATGAATGGTCCCCCCCACATCTACTACAACAACGTTTACTCCTACAAACATTAGCGATATGCCCATACCTCTGACACTTAAAGCACCTAAGAGGTGGTGGGACATAAGCCTTCACACTGAAACACAAGTATCCAATCATGATCTTATCCGGCAAGACACTGTCCCGGAAATATAACAGGACAGACGTACTATCCACTTTCACCCCATCACGATAAGCCGGTAAACGCTTTAAATTCTCAATTTCCCCTCCCTTTATGACCTTCTTCAATGCCTCCAAGTCCTCTTTAACAGGAATCCCTGAAATCACTCCTCTTGAACCTCTCACTTCCCCCACAACCTGCCTGTCCACCACTACTCTACCACACACCGTTTGCAATCCCAAAGCCTTGTCCTTCTGTTCAGCACGTCTACAAACGATAAGGAGGTTACCATCCCACAACACCATAGCTAGTTCAACATCACCCACAGCGTGCTTTAAACCTTTCGAAAAACCAACAGGGCTTACCCCAAGCAAACCCTGGCCTGCCTTAAACCGTAACACCACTTTACATTTGTCCAGCAGTACCTTTTTCCTAACGTCAACACCGCGTTCGTCAACCTCAAGACACCGTTTACCTGAAGGTAAACCCTGTTCTATTTCATGTTAGCTTCCGCCCTTTAGCTCCACCTATTGGATATCTCCCCCGCGACAGCGTCATACTGAATAACCTTTTAGTCCACGCCCACCTACAGTGTGGGCCCACCCCGTGTGTATGTAACCCCACCACACGGACGGAACTACCCCTCTTTCCATCATTCACTGTGATACTGAAGACCTGTCTACATCTACAACAATGGAGAAAGTGTGCGTGTGGTGCTATGGGGAAACCCTGCAGGACTTTGACCAGCACCTCCTGTGCGTGCACTGCCTGGGGTCCCGTCATGCGGAGCTGGACTACCCCTGCCGCATCTGTGCCAAATTGCCCGCCGGCGAGCGGGAGCGCCGGGCCGCTCTGTTCGGGCTAGCCAAAAAAGGTGCGCGTCCCCGGAAGTACGAGTCTACGGGGAGGGAGCGAGAGGCCACCCTGCTCGGGCTAGCCAAAAAAAGCACGCGGCCACGGAGGGACGAGTCTCCGGAGGCCCAGGCTACACAACCGGACGAGTCTGACTGGTCATCCGACAGAGAGGACAGCAACAAGGTGAGCGCAGCCCCCTCCCCCCTCGGCAATGTGGAGACTCTGGACAAGGAAGGCATGGGCTCGGAGCCCCCCTCCATGCCGAGGTCTGGGGCCACTCCGTTTCCCACCCTGGGAGCGCTGCTGCACGAGCTGCCGGTCATCATCAAAGAGGCTGCGGAAACTAAGGGACTGTCTATCCCAGTGCCGCCACCGCCGAAGTCTGACGACCTGCAGGGAAGGTTTGTGCCGCTTCGACTCGACACTCTGACCCAATATGGCCGTGCTTCCCGGCCGCCTTGACGTACTGGACAGAGGGCACAGCAAACCCTGCAAAGATGAAGGCCCCCCTGTCGGAGTTCGCGCCCATCACGAGGGTGGAGGGGTTCACCGAGTGGGGATTCCCGTCGGTGCCCCCCCCTGGAGCAAGGCCTGGCAGAGGTTTTCGGGGCGAAGACGGCGAGGCTGGACCAGAAGCCGGTCCCGCCAGGTAAGCTGGACCAGACAGTTCTGCAACTAGCTAACAGAGTGTTCCAGAGCTCCGTGCAGGCGGCAGCAGCAGACAACAACGTGGCGACTGCTGGCTTTCCACATCTCCAAACAGCTGGAAAAAGCTGAGTTGCCAGAGCCGCTGAAGAGCTCGCTCTGCACGGCGGCAGACGTGATTTTAAACCTGTGTGCCGCCTCCATCGCCTGCCTGTCACATTCAACAGGGTGGCTAATAATGATCTACCGCGCCACCTGGCTGCGTCAGGCGCCAAATCTGCCGGAGCCCCTAAAGAAGGAGCTGGTTCAAGGGGCGTTCTCGTCGGAGGACTTGTTCGGGGTGAGTCTGAAGGACTTGCGGGACAAGTCCAAGATGTCGGAGGAGATGTCTGAGACGGTGAGGAGCCTGATGTCGTCTCAGCAGCCCCCACGCCGCTTCGAGAGCTGGAGGGACCGACGCCAGCAGAGGCAACAGTTCAGACGGTCCACGGCTGCAGCTGCCTCCCACCGTGCAGCCCCCGACCCCCCCTTCACACAGGGAGCAGCGGTACCAGCACCGCAAGCCGCCTGCTGCTCAGCGGTTCCAGAAGGGCCGCCATCATGTGCAGAACTGGTCGGGGCAGAAATAGCAGCAGCAGCACCAGCAGCCACGCAGGCGTGAGCAGCAGAGGAAATGACGGGCTGCGGGGAGTGTGCATGAAGGTTTTGTGTCTGATTTGTATTCAATAAATTAAGAGAGTGAGCAGAATGTGTTTTCTAATGTGTCAAGCTCGTCCGTGGGGTCATGTCGCCCTCTAGCGGCTCAGGTATGCACACTTCCCACCACTGGTAAAAAGCTGGTCTTGTAGGAGGTGGCCAAGAGACGACACAGGAGACGGGATGCAGTTCTTCACTTTAATCAACTCCTACTACAAACTGGCGGGAAAACCACCCAACACCGCCTTATATACCAACACAACATCCGGTCCTCTGGACCTTTCACAATAAAAGCATCCTGTAACACATTCGGTCCACTGGGTGTGAGTAGAGCCCCCTAGTGGTCCACCACACACGCCCCCCCAGAACACCCAGTAAGGTCCATCACTAGTCCCGCATTTTAGGTTTGATTAACCGACCAGAACGGCTGAACCTGGGCCCTGCAGAACCAGTCTGATGAAGCGGAGGGCTCCGAGGAGGGCCTGCAGAAGATTCGGGCTCCAATGGACGTTGAGAGTCTCTGGCAGGGGGACAGCAGTCCGTTAACAATGTGGATGGAGGTCTGCCCCTGCGAGGAGCCTGGGCCGTAACAACCTGATCCTCTGACATAACATGAGCTGGTTTAAGCCTATCGATACAGACAGTCTCAGTACGACCCCCTAAATCTAAAAGGAAATGTTTTGGACCTGGTTGAAGAACCCGAAACGGTCCATCATACAAAGGCTGTAGTGGTGTTCTGTGTGCATTGTGTTTGACAAAAACAAATTTAGAGGACTCCAGACTCTTAGGGACAAATGACTGCGGTAAACAATGGTGTACCGGGCCGGGGACACGAAAAGGGGCCTCCTGAGGTGAAAAATGGAGCAACGGTGGAGCAAACTGTGGTGAGGGTACCTCAGGTAAAAACTCACCGGGGACGCGCACAGGTTGACCGAAAACCAGTTCAGCCGGGGAAGAGCTCAGGTCCTCTTTGGTTGCGGTACGTAAACCCAACAAAACCCAGGGAAGACGGTCAATCCAGTTGTCACCGGTCAATGCAGCACGCAGTGCAGCTTTCAATGATCTGTGAAACCGTTCACACAAACCATTAGCTTGGGGGTTGTAAGCGGTGGTCCTGTGAACGTTAGTCCCCAGACTCTTGGCCATGGTAGACCAAAGTTCAGAAACAAACTGCGGGCCCCGGTCTGATGTAATGTCTGAAGGGGGGCCAAAACGCGCCACCCAGGTAGACAAAAATGCCCGGGCCACCACTGCAGATGTCGTGGATGTCAAAGGAACCACCTCAGGCCACCTGGTGGTCCGGTCTATCATAGTCAGCAGATGAGTAAAACCTTGTGATGGAGGCAGAGGGCCCACCAGGTCTACGTGCACATGATCAAACCGCCGACCTGGGATGGAGAAGGGTTCCAAAGGTGCTTTGGTGTGCCTGTTAACCTTAGCACGCTGGCATGGGACACACGCTGCTGCCCACTCCTTAACTGCTTTACGCAGACCGGGCCAAACAAACTTTGAACTGACCAGTTTCACCGAGGCTCTAACACCTGGATGAGAAAGGGAATGTAAGGAGTCAAAAACGCGGCGTCGCCATGAAACTGGAACCAGGGGGCGGGGCCTGCCAGTAGAAACATCACAGAGCAGGAGGGGACCTCCGTCATTCACCTGCCGTTCCTCCAACTCGAGGCCCGTGGGCCCGGACTGGAGCTCGAGTATTTCTGCGTCGCTACGTTGGTCCGCAGCCATAGCAGAAAAATCGATGCCAACGTGTACGGGAGAGATCAGCACCCGGGAGAGACAGTCGGCCACCACGTTGGATTTTCCAGCCACATGCTGAATGTCTGTAGTAAATTCAGACACCGCTGCGAGGTGGCGTTGCTGGCGAGCAGACCAGGGGTCAGAAATTTTTGACATCGCAAACACCAAGGGTTTGTGGTCAACATATGCAGTGAACCGGCGGCCCTCCAGGAAAAACCTGAAATGGCGTGTGGCCAGGTAAAGCGCCAGCAACTCTCTGTCAAAAACACTGTATTTCAGCTCATTGTCCCGTAGCGTACGGCTGAAAAATGCAAGCGGCTGCCAAACCCCGGAAACCTGCTGTTCTAACACAGCCCCCACCGCAACATCAGATGCGTCGGTTGTTAAAGCTATTTGCGCCGCTGGGGATGGATGGGCCAAAAGGGCAGCAGTGGCCAGTGCAGCTTTAGCATCACCAAATGCCTGTAGGCGTTCTGGTGTCCAGTCCACGCTGTCGTTGGGCTTTTTCTTTTTCAGCGCTCCATAGAGCGGACGCAGCAGTTGTGCTGCCCTGGGGAGGAAACGGTTATAGAAGTTAACCATTCCCAAAAATTCTTGTAGCGCTTTAACAGACTGGGGCTGTGGGAAATCGGACACCGCCTGCACTTTGTTTGGTAACGGGACGGCACCACTGGCAGAAATGCGGTGGCCCAAAAAGTCAATGACTGGCAGCCCAAACTGGCATTTCGCTGTATTTACAATCAGGCCATGTGCTGCCAGGCGCTGAAAAACCTCACGGAGGTGGGACAAGTGCTGCTCAGCCGAGCTGCTAGCCACCAGGACGTCATCCAGGTACACAAATACGAAGGACAGACCCCTTAGGACTGAATCCATCAACCGCTGAAATGTTTGTGCTGCACCTTTAAGACCAAAAGGCATGCGCAAAAACTCAAAAAGGCCGAAAGGCGTGATAACAGCGGTCTTAGGGACATCCTCCACATGCACAGGAACCTGGTGGTACCCCCGTACTAAATCTACTTTAGAAAAAATGGAGGTCCCAGCCAGGTGCACTGAAAAATCCTGGATGTGGGGGATGGGATAACGATCGTTCTCTGTGATGTTATTAAGGCGGCGGAAATCCCCACATGGCCGCCATTTGCCATCTGCCTTGGGCACCATGTGGAGGGGGGAGGCCCACGGACTGTTTGAGCGTTGCACGATGCCTAAACGCTCCATGTTAGCAAACTCTTCCTGTGCTATTGCTAGCTTAGTAGCATCAAGGCGGCGTGCACGTGCGAACACCGGGGGGCCCGTTGTGGGAATATAATGTTCGACCCCATGTTTTGTGTTTGTGTTTGCAAAATCAGGAACAGTCAGCGAGGGGAATTCAGACAATAAACGCTGAAACACATTACCCGAAGCTAAAAAGTTAGCATGCATTAAAGGCCCAGCTCCTCGCGTCTCACAAGGCAGTGACGAAAAAGACACAGCGTCGATCAAACGTCTGTTAGCTAAATCAACCAGGAGCCCGTGAGCACAAAGAAAATCAGCCCCTAAAATAGGGACTGAGCTAGCAGCTACCACAAAGTTCCACTGGAAGTCCCGTTCATGGAAACGAACAGTCACCAACCTTTCGCCAAACGTCTTGATGGGATAGCCGTTAGCCGCGGTTAGCTGCGGCCCGCAGCCTTCTGCCAACCTGTCGGAGCCAGTCGGGGGAACGAGGCTCTTCTGCGAGCCGGAGTCCACCAGGAACCGCCTCCCCGACCTCGAGTCTTCGATGAAAAGCAGCCTTTCCTTTTCGCCAACGGCCGCGACTGCTAGCGGCTGCTGGCGTTCTCGTTTCCCTGCGGCTTGAAACTGCACGGTGGGACGCACCGTCGTGCTTTGGCGCCAAAACGCTGGTGGTAGAAACAAAGGGCGGCCCCTGACCGCCTGCGGGCGACTCCTGCTACGACCACTGGCTCGTCCGGCGCTGAGGGCGATGCTCGAAGCTCGGGCGCCGCTGGAGATCCGGGGACCGCCGCTTGGACCGCGAACGTCCTCGCAGCCAGCAGGATGCGGTCGGCTTCGCGGGCCAGCGAGCGGTAATCCTTCTGCTGCAGAAACGGGGAGTTGGCCAGGGCTGTGCGCACTGGAGCCGGAAGCCGGCGGAGGAAGAGGTGGAGAAAGAGAAACTCACAGTCAGCTGAACCCCTCAAAGACAACATTCCTTCCATGAGCTCAAGAGCTGTGCCATCGCCCAAATCGGAGAGGGAAAACAGTTTCTCGGCGCGCTCCGCGTCTGAGAGCGTGTAACGCTGCAGAAGGAGCTCCTTGAGGGCGTCGTATTTTCCTTGTGCAGGAGGGTCTTCGAGCAGGCTCATTACCCGCTGGGTGGACAATGGGTCCAGTGAAGCGACCACATGGTGGTATTTGGTGTCGTCTGCAGAGATCCCGCGAAGAGCGAACTGTGATTCGACGTGGGCGAACCACGACCGAGGTGCGTGCAGCCAGAAGTCCGGGATTTTAACGGCCACCGCAAAAGCGAGCGGGGCCGCCGGTGGAGGTTCCACAACCGCGGACAGCTGAGGAGAGCTGGCTTGACCTTCAGATGTCGTCATTTCAATTCACAAGGGTCACCAGTGTAGGAGGTGGTGAAGAGACGACACAGGAGACGGGATGCAGTTCTTCACTTTAATCAACTCCTACTACAAACTGGCGGGAAAACCACCCAACACCGCCTTATATACCAACACAACATCCGGTCCTCTGGACCTTTCACAATAAAAGCATCCTGTAACACATTCGGTCCACTGGGTGTGAGTAGAGCCCCCTAGTGGTCCACCACAGTCTCCAATAAACTGCTTTCTTCAAAACAAAGAACGTCTAAAAAGGTAATCAGTCACTCTGGTTTAAAACAAGAGATGTGTCGAGCTACGCGGGTGGAGCAGGGAAAACCCCCTAGCCCCCCGCTTAGAGCAAATGAATTAACCGCTAGGTCAGCCCACGAGCTGTACAGCGAGGGTCAAAACATCTCAGCGAAGCTTCATGTGTGTCGTGCTGCACAAGGTGAGCAGGGCAGAGTCCCCAGCCCCTCGCTGAAACCAAATAAATTAACCGCCGGGTCAGCACACAGACTGCCCAGCGAGGGTCGTGACATGCTAGCACAGCTTCATAAAACCAGGTGTTTCACATCCTCAAATGAACCCACACAGCTGCGGCCAGATCATCCGCGTTGCAGCTCTGAGCGCAGCAGTAGGAAACACGTCTCTCAGAGCGAACACGAGCCACCGCTAAAGCGGAGAGCAGTGTATGGCAGAAGTGACGTTTTTCCTCAGCGTGGGTTAGCCTCCACTACAAGCTCACAGAAGAGTGGTAGTGCAGCAGAGACAACACCGCCCAGCAACGTGTGTTTTCCCTAGCTGCAAGACCACTAACAAAGCTCGACGCAATGACGTCATCAAGGCGCGCCGGCATGCAACACCAGGCCTCAGAGTTTGACAGCTGTCAGCACAAACGTGCAGACATTATGCAGCTCTGAGAAACCTGACCGTCCCTTTCTGGCCAGGGCTCCCGTGGGCCACTCACGTGACGGAGGTAGAGCCCTCGGAATGGTTGATGACCATGTTGCGCGCAAATCATCACGCGCACGTGCGCCCACTGTCAGAAAGACACGTCTAATGGAGGGAGCGGTGCACTCTCGACAAGTGGATGGACACGCTCATCCGCAGAGGTTGTGCGCTTCAATTCGCTACAAAACCTCCTCCTTTCAGAGGAATATTAAAAACAAAGCTGACGGATTCAGAGCAGAGCTCCTCCCTGAGGATAGAGATAACAGAGCTGCTGTCAAAGGGAGTGATTTCCAGAGTACCAGACGAGGAGAAAAACACAGGGTTTTACTCCCGTTATTTTCTCGTCACGAAGAAATCAGGCGGCTGGAGACCGATTCTCGATTTGTTGACGTTCAACAAATCGATTGTGAAGAGAGGTTTTCACATGTTGACAATGAAACAGCTGCTGAAAAACATAAAACAGAACGATTTCTTCACCTCACTCGACCTGCGGGACGCTTATTGGCACATACATAGTTCCAAAACACAGGAAGTTCCTGTGCTTCTCCTTCTAGGAAGCTCAGTTCGAGTTCGAGAGGTTGCCTTTCGGCTACTCTTTAGCTCCACGTACTTTCACAAAGTGCGTGGGGACCGCACTCCAGCCGTTGCGCACAGCTGGAATGAGAATTTTCTTTTATCTCGACGATCTGCTTCTGTTAAGCAGCTCGAGACAGGAAGCTGCAGCTCAAACCAAAGTTTTAGCGGCGCACTTGTTAAAACTGGGGTTTTCAATCAACTGGGACAAGAGTTCCCTCCTCTCCGATCAAACAATTGTTTATCTGGGGGTAGAACTCAACTCGTGCACGATGAGAGCTTGTCTTTCAGAGCAGAGAGTGCACGACCTGGCAACTCAGCTGTCACGAGTCAGACCAGGAAGAATAGTGACAGCGGCGACCATCATGCGGCTTCTCGGGCTGATGGCGGCCGGTCACATGGTCGTGGAGCTGGGTTTGTTGCATATGAGGACGATGCAACGTTGGTTTGCCCGCCTGCACGTGGATCCGGTGCATCGAAAGAGGCGGATGATCAGGGTTCCACCCTCCGTGGGAACCAATTTGCATCACTGGGGAATCCCCTGACATTGTCAGAAGGAGTCTCCATGACCACACCTACGTCTCATGTCCCAGTCTTCACAGATCTCTCTCTGATGGGCTGGGGGGCGACGTGTCAGGGTCAAACGGTGGGAGCGAGGTGGCCAGAGCACACTCGCCTTCATAAAAACGTTCTGGAGCTTCTGACAGTTTACAAAGTGGTGCAACATTTTGCCCCCCTGCTTCGAGACCAACATGTACTGATACACACTGACAACCAGGTGGCGGCATCGTACATCAATCGACAGGGCAGCGTCCGCTCAGCTCTGGATGCTGTGAACCAGCTGGTTCTAGATGTTGTGGACCAGCTGGTTCTGGAAGTTGTGGAGCAGCTGGTTCTAGATGTTGTGGACCAGCTGGTTCTGGAAGTTGTGGACCAGCTGGTTCTAGATGTTGTGGACCAGCTGGTTCTAGATGTTGTGGACCAGCTGGTTCTAGATGTTGTGGACCAGCTGGTTCTGGATGTTGTGGACCAGCTGGTTCTAGATGTTGTGGACCAGCTGGTTCTGGAAGTTGTGGACCAGCTGGTTCTAGATGTTGTGGACCAGCTGGTTCTAGATGTTGTGGACCAGCTGGTTCTAGATGTTGTGGACCAGCTGGTTCTAGAAGTTGTGGACCAGCTGGTTCTAGATGTTGTGGACCAGCTGGTTCTAGATGTTGTGGACCAGCTGGTTCTAGATGTTGTGGACCAGCTGGTTCTAGATGTTGTGGACCAGCTGGTTCTAGATGTTGTGGACCAGCTGGTTCTAGATGTTGTGGACCAGCTGGTTCTAGATGTTGTGGACCAGCTGGTTCTAGATGTTGTGGACCAGCTGGTTCTAGATGCTGTGGACCAGCTGGTTCTAGATGTTGTGGACCAGCTGGTTCTAGATGTTGTGGACCAGCTGGTTCTAGATGTTGTGGACCAGCTGGTTCTAGATGTTGTGGACCAGCTGGTTCTAGATGTTGTGGACCAGCTGGTTCTAGATGTTGTGGACCAGCTGGTTCTGGATGCTGTGGACCAGCATCTATAGAAGTTGTGGACCAGCTACATCTGGATTTTTGGGTTTCTCCTCTATGGTTTCTGGTCTTAGAACTTTTGAAGTTCTTTAGATTTCTCAGGATTGTGCAGGTAGTAAGAGGAGAGACAGACAGGTAAGGAGAGACAAACTCCTCCTCCTCACCTGTCTCTCCTCTTACCACCTGCACAACCTCCAACGACCGCCACCGGTGCTGTTGACAAACGGTGTCAGCAGAAATTGTGCTACTGTTAGTGGAAGACCCCGAGGAGGGAAACGTGCCAGGAGACAGAGAAGAGGAAAGTGAAGAATGTAGGACTGAGGGTTGCAACTCTAAATGTGGGGACAATGACAGGCAAAGGTAGAGAGCTGGCTGACATGATGCAGAGAAGGAAGGTAGATGTTTTATGTGTCCAAGAGACCAAGTGGAAGGGCAGCAAGGCCCGCAGCATTGGAGCAGGGTTCAAACTTTTCTGGTTCCAGTTCTAATAGACGGGCTCACAGTTTCTGGTTCCAGTTCTAATTGTATTACTAAAATAATGATAACAGAATATGATAGAAGTTGTCCAAAAATTGAAAAGTGGAAGCAGAACACTCCCATTCTCTTTTCACACTGATGCCTCAAACAAGGTGAAGATGAACCATGTTTTATTAATGATAGTTTTATACAAATGGATACACCTGATATATACAAATAAAAACATGATCAAACTTTTACTTTACTTTACTACAAACATAATTATGCATACTTCTACACACATTTAAAAAAATTAAACAGTTTATGGTGCCCCCCCATACAATAAAATGACCAGCCGCCACTGGTCCAGATTAAATGATTTAACCTTTTTTGCGAAAATATTAAATAGCTTTACATCTGCTAGGTTCTTGGCATATATCAACACAGACATGTTCCTGCTTTTAGTATTTTACATTGTTTTATAATGTAGCTGTTTATGTTTCTTTTTTTAAAATACAGTTTTCTTATGATTTTTAATTAATATGCTTTTTTATGATTGTTTACTGTTGGCTGCAAGTATCAAGCTGTGAAATCCTTCATTTTCTACAGCTGATAGCTGTTGGTCATTAATTATGATGAAGTTTAGCAACTTCTCGGTGAACATTTGAGCTCCTGGGCTTCAGCGGTGTGTTTTTCTTGTTCAATCCAGTGCGAGCGCTCTGATTTCGGTCAGCCGCTCTCAGCCTGTCCCTCCTACAAAACGGTCAGACAGCAGGTCGGACTGGACGCCGCTGGCCGCGGTCGGTCTCCCTGTTTCGGTTCAGCGAGAATGGTGTCCCGCTGAAGCCCCAGAGCTCGAATGTCCAACGTAAAACTAACTTGACCGTGGTTTAATGTGGCGCTATGGCTCTACAGACATTGCACGTTGCTGTCTTGTGGTGTTTAGTGTAAAATACTTCCTCACAGCGGACATGTTACGATGAAAAGTTGGCTAGCTGTTAGCTAAAGTGCTACTCCCTCAGTCCGCATGCTGTAGCTGGCTGCAAACTATGAAATGGATTTCCTGAATGTGACGTGATGTGGGTCTTATTACTCTGGATTCATGAGACACGACTCCAGATTGGATCGGCCCCATCCCTACTACCGTTGCATTGTGGGAATGTTGTATTGGTGCGTGCAAAACACCAACGGGTGGC
>JBBPBX010029467.1:0-18177 GCA_038048925.1 Garcialebias charrua
GTTGAATTTAATTAGCGGTTTAGAATTTAGCTTCCCCTAATTTTCATAAGACATTAGTGCTTTTGAAGTTGCGGACCTAAATAAATTAATTAGTGCTTTAGAAATAGCGGAACTAATTTTTGGATTAGCGCTACCCAGCACTGGGATCTAATTTAGGTCTGATGCTGTATCAGACTTACCTTCATGTCGAGCTGCTCATACCTGCGCACTGTGACAAGCCCAGAGCTCTGCTCGGTGTGACATCACAGATGGTGCGTTCGGGTGTAATCAGATTTCCCATGATTAAACACGGCTTGAAGTTCAAAATCACTTTTAAAGCAAAATTAAAGTGATTTATCATTTTGTTTGCATAAAGGAACATATTTAAATGATAAAATATAAATATTTTGAGCAATTTTATGAATAGTAAAAAAATCATGTCGGTGGACCTTTAAAGCCTGCACATCAACAACATTTCAGACGTAGATCCAGAGCTTTAAAAAGTCCTACAGTTTGTGTTATTGATCTGGACTGATCTGAGTTACCTGATGAAGGTTGTTTAAATGCAGCTGCTGTTAGCGGTGTTTGCAACAAGCTGCTTTTCTTGCTTGTAGAAGATGTTCACATTTGGATGATGTCGTTTCAAGAGCTTTAACAAGTCAGACGTGTTGTTTGCTGCAGATCCAGTCTCCGTGAAACAAAGTCCACACACAGTTTTGGATGTGCGCTCGTGTTTTTAACAAGAAAGTCACAACGTTCCTAAACAAACAGGAGACCGCAGTGAGATGCTAATGCTAATGTGTGCTACAAGACAATAACACCGGGCGGTCGCATAGACTGACGTCACTCCTCTCTTTTTTTTAAATCGCTCCCCCCGAGACGCATTGGCGAAATAAAATAAAATTACAGTTCTACAGAAAATGACAAAAAAGTAACGCACAATAATTTGGAGTGAGTAACTTTAAACTGATTACTGGATTTTGAAATAGCAACGCGTTAGATTACACGTTACTGAAAAAAGTGGTCCGACCAGAGTAACGCGTTACAAAGTAACGCGCAGTGGTGGGCAACGCTAACCAATAAATTAGTTCCACAAGTTCTAAAGCACTTATCAATTTTTTTTAGGTTCACAATTTCAAAAGCACAAATGCCTTATGAAAATTAGGGGAAGCTAATCTAATCCGCTATTTATATTCAACAATTAGTAGCTGGCAGCATTATGCAATTCCTGCACTACACCGTCAACTACAGGTGCATAAACTGTAATACACCCTATCCTACCTCTAAACAATGATTCGCTCGGGGTGTCATCTATTAAAATATACCTTTCACTCAGGGTCCAAAATTTTAAAAGTTGTTTAATGTGTGGATTGCTATTTCGGCTGCTCCTTTGTCTTTTTCTTTTGTTTTTTGGAGATTTTTCATTAAAGAAGAATCAATAAAGTAATTTTAAAACTGTTTATTGGAAAACTGAAGCGATGCATTCTGGGTACATGATGATGACCGATTCGATTTGTGACGGCCAGGAAACTTTTTCGTGTATTTGCTCCAGTTGACCAGTAGATGTCAGAGCCCTATAAAGAGAGAGTTGCGACACTCCCATTGGCTATGTCTCAATTCAGGGGCTGCGTCCTCATGAGGACCCAGCCTAGCTGGGCCGAGTAGGCCACGCACTCACAAGACCGGGTGGGCTGAGCGAAACTGCTGAAATGGGACGGTCTAGCCTTCAGGTTTGCCGGCCTTGAAGTGGGTGGGGCGTTCTCTTGAAGTGGGTGGGAAGTTCTTGTGTGCGCGCTTTGTGTGTGTGGAAAGAGAAGGGACGCCGCTAAAATATATTAGTTAGCTGAATACATGTATATATATTAGTGTTTCTGAGTTTACTGTTTGTTAAGAACTGATTACAAATCAGCTTATAAGGGGCGATCTGTTAAAACCCAGAGTGGACCTATGAAATGCAAGTTGTCCAGTAGCTCAGTTGGTAAATCAACCTGCGATTGGTGCAGAGATACTTTTCTCGAAGCTGGTTCGAATCTCACTCGGTACGGTTAAAACTTATTTTACGTTTGTCTTTTATTGGATAAAAAAATGAGGACTGAGATTAAAAGGAAGGAGTTTGTGAAACTCCTTCTTTTTTTTATCCAATAAAAGACAAACGTAAAATAAGTTTTAACCGTACCGAGTGAGATTCGAACCAGCTTCAAGAAAAGTATCTCTGCACCAATCACAGGTTGATTTACCAACTGAGCTACTAGACAACTTGCATTTCATAGGTCCACTCTAGGTTTTAAAAGATTGCCCCTCAGAAAATGCTTGCACGTGTAAAATAATCTGATTTGTAATCAGTTCTTCAAAACCAGTAAACTCAGAAACACTAATATACTGTATATTCAGCTAACACATTTTTTTTGTCGTTTCTGTAGTTAAATTTTGATGAGATATATTCACGCTGAGGTTGTTTGAGATGACTAAATAAAGGTTGAATGAATATTCGCGCTGAGGTTGTTGTTAAAACGAGCTGATGACTCAACAACACACAGCAGCCCCGACTCTGCACGCAGAAAGTCCCACCCCCAGCGAAATCTCTGCTGGCGCTATGAATTCTGGGATAGCCTCCGTCTGGAAGGATTCACGAATGCATCCTCAGATTTCGACAGGAAGTAGGCCGCATTCCTCGGCCGCATGAGGAGGAGTCTTCGAATTGGGACAGTCCTCCGCGCGGGGCAATGACGTATGCGGCCGACAAATGCGCACTCATGAGGATGCAGCCCCTGAATTGAGACACATAGATTGACTCCCATAGAGAGAATGGAATGCGGAAGTCACGTGGGTCACGGAGCTGCTGAAAGTGACAAACAGCCCCGGTTCTACCATTGAACGTAGTACATATTCCGTGTTTTCTCGGGTAAGTTGATGAAAATAAAGCATTTTTTGCCCCTTTGAGGCGTTAGCTGACTGTTCTGACCACAATTAATACTTCATGTCGCCAGTTTTTTGTTAATTTAACATGTTAAATTGCTAGTTGCTAGCTCTTCCATCATGATGGTTTAACTGGGTCTGTTTCTGTCTAATTCATCGTTTTAAAATATCCATTACAGCTTAAATTTTCAAAGTTTATATATTTATTTTTTATGATAATTCCAGAAAATACTTAGCCTTTTTTTCTGAGAGATTGATGTGGTTTAATCTAGTAGAGCATCCATCACAGATGTTGGAATGTTTGATGACTTTATTTATTATGTATCCTGTAAGATGGTACAGAATACAGGTTTCACTGTTGATGAAATCAGAGGGACCTGTGTTTCCAATCAGCTGCTCCACACTTATGCCAGGACTGTGAAATGTCTCCTTAATGTCCAGGAACTGCCAGAAGACAGAAGACACGGGTGGCGAGAGGACATCAGATCAAACCAGTGGTTCACCTGCTCCAGAAACCAGGCTGTTGTCAGGTTGGAGGGACGTCACTGCTGCTCCTGCTCCATTTCAGACCTGCACTTGCAAGCATTGCAGGCTCCACCTTCATTTTCTTAAAATTACTTGGCTGAAGAGTTTTTTTGTGAGATTTGGTGCAATTTTCAGAGGCATTTCTTTCTATAAATATTTTGAGCCCTGATTGAAAATGTTTGTGCACATTAAACTTGCAGAACTCAGTTTGTGTTGTGATTATTGGAATGTTGCTCCTGCTGACTTGACATGATGTAATTAATAAACAATAGTATTAAATGTACTTCATTAAAGCTTGTTTTACATTTTTCATAATTGTTTTGTAATTTATTTTTGCACAATTAACACTTATTTTGTCATCTGTTATGATTATAACTAGAAACAGTTTCATTTAAATTAACATTTTAATCAGTGAATTACCATTTTACAGTAGTCAGGCTACAAGCACAATTAAATCTGTTATCCAGGTACTTGGTTGCTATAAAAAATACACAAATAGAGCAAAATTATATAATGTGCAGAAATGAAGACTTCATCCCAGATCTAAGGAAAGCTGGAGCAGATACTGCTGGCATGGAGGCAAGGTGGAGAATTCTCATGCACAGAACATCAGAAATAGCTTTATAATAAGTGTTACTTTTTTTTTTACATGTGTAACATTATAAAACACTGTTGACATGGCTATATTGATCATTGTATTGCATAGACATTTTTTTTCCATTTCTTCTAACAAATGTGTTTACAGTCTTGTTTCACTGTAATGATAAAAGCATCTGCCACGTCTAAAAATGCTTTAATAAAACACAGTCAGTGAAATAATCAATAATCAGTTAAGTAATAAGTTTGTTACTGCTCAATAATTACTGAAAGACGCCGGACAAAGTAAGAAAAGTTGATTTTTGTGTTCTGTTGCGTCAGTCTCTGCTCAAACTGACTGTCAGCAACGAGCTGCTGCTTGTAACTACAGCTGCGGGAACCACGTGACCGCCTGTCGGCGAGTACAAAGCATGTCGCAACTCTGTCTTCACCAGCATAACATCTTTGAATCGAGTCTCTACCCAGTTGCTTTGACATCGTATTGAGCTCCAGCGTTTAAACTTCTTCTTTCTTTTTTTTTTTTTAAAGGAGCTCCTATTGTAAAGGAAAATAAATCAATACATACAACATTTTTGTCTCTGGATTACAAACGTTAACTGTTTTTGCTGGGATAGGAGTTGTAACCATTGTCTTCCTGGTACGTAAGCAGACACAAAGCATTGTGGGATCAGAACCGTGACTGAAAGCAACTGGCAGGAAGGCTATATTCTCTCATTACTTCTGGTTGTATGCGAGGGGGCGCTGTTGGATAGATCATCCATGTTGTGAAACATTTACAGCCAAACCCTCAGCTGTTCAAGAAAATGAAGTCTTGTAAATAAATTGCTATTAGCTGTACTGAATTTTAATCTTAGAAAGCACAAATCCGCTTATGAATTATGAAAATTAGTCACTCCGCTGTAACGCTGGTAAAATCTTTAGCTACGCTATAAGCGGATTAGCGGTCCCTAGCGGTTTATTGCCCACCACTGGTAACGTGTTAGTGACATCACTGGTGGTAACCATGTTGTGAAAGTAAGATTCTTCCTCATCAACTCTCCAGAGTTACCCATTGTGATGGGAGCTACTTGGTTGAAGAAACACAATCCTTAGATCGACTGGAGAAGCAGCAACATCCTGGGGTGGTCCGAACAATGTTTATCTTCTTGTCTACAATCTGAACAACAGACCAGTGATGTCATCAAAATAAAGGAGGAGACTCCGGATCTGACTCATGTTCCTCATTGCTACCATGATCTAGCCAAAGTTTTTAGCAAAGGTAAAGCTATGTCTTTGCCACTCCATAGACCCTACGACTGCTCAATTGAGCTATTACCAGGCACTACACTACCAAGGGGACGCTTATTTTCTTTGGCCCAGCCCGAACAAAAAACTATGCGAGAATACATTTCTGACTCCCTGAAAGCGGGAACCATTAGACCCTCATCATCACCGGTAGGTGCTGGTTTCTTTTTTGTTGGAAAAAAGGACGGGTCACTTTGACCATGCATTGACTATCGAGGGTTAAACGACATAATAGTGAAGAACAAATATCCTCTGCCTTTAATGACTTCTGCATTTGATCTCATTCAGGGTGCCACAGCATTTACCAAACTGGATCTTTGTAATGCATACAATCTGGTCAGAATTAAGGAAGGAGACGAATGAAAGACTGCTTTCAACACCCCATCAGGTCACTACGAATATCTGGTAATGCCTTTTGGTTTAACCAACGCCCTAGCAATCTTTCAGGCACTAGTCAATGATGTACTCAGGGATTTTATCAATATAAATGTTTTTGTTTACTTGGATGACATTGTGACCTTTTCCAAGGACTTAGATGCACATATCAAACATGTTCATGCCGTCCTCCTCCGTCTTCTACAAAACAATCTTTTTGTCAAGGCTGAGAAATGTGAGTTTCCCACGACCAATACCACTTTTCTTGGTTTCAATATCACACCTGATCAAATATCCATGGATCCCTCAAAAACCTCTGCAGTTCTGGATTGGCCAATACCCCTATCACGTAAACAGTTACAACGTTTCCTTGGTTTTGCAAATTTCTATTGAAGATTTATCAAGAATTACAGTTCTGTCGCTTCTTCTCTCCATGCCTTAACCTCCACCAAAAACCCTTTCATTTGGAATCAAACTGCTGAATACGCCTTCAGTAAATTAAAATCAATGTTTACCATGGCTCCTATCCTTAGATTCCCCGATGTGGACAAACAATTCATCGTTGAAGTCGATACCTCTAATACGGGCATTGGGGTTGTTTTAAGTCAACGTAGTAATGATGAAAAGATTCACCCATGTACATTTTTCTCCAAGTCTCTCTCCCCAGCTGAGCGCAACTATGATGTAGGACAGTGGTCCCCAAACTATGGCCCGCGGGCCGGATGCGGCCCGCCTCCACATTTGGTCTGGCCCCCAGAACAATACCAGAGAGCATTTAGATTTTTTTTTCATGTGTGTATTTGATAATAAAGTTGGACTTTTGCAATAAAATGTTCCTTAGTTATGAACTATTTTGAACTATTGTTCCACATTTGATTTCCTCATGATTCTACTTTTGATCTTAGCTGATATTGTTATTGATTTTAATTGTTTTATTATTTGTTTTATTGTCATTTAATTCTGTTGCTCCTTGTAGCACTTTGAGATTTTCATTAATGAAAAGTGCGTTATAAATTGAATTCATCATTATTATTATTATTATTATTATTGTGTTCCACCCTTCTGCGGTCTGTGCCCCTATCTGGCAACCCCCAGAAAAAAATCCTAAACCCGCCCCTGTCAAAGACAGAACGGAATAATGGCAAAAAGATTAGGTAAGAGAAAATTTGATTCAGAATGCAGGGCATTTAAGCTGCAGTGGACAAAGGATTATTTTTTTGTTCAATGCAAAGAAAAGGCTGTCTGTGTCATCTGTCAAGAGGCGGTGGCGGTATTCAAAGAATACAATCTGCGGCGACACTATGAATCCCGTCACAAAGACAAGTATGATAGCTTGCAAGGCCAAATGCGAGCAGACAAACTCTCAAAGCTAAAAAGTGGACTGTTAGCTCAGCAGAATACATTTGCACTTTTGTTCTGTGAAGAAACCAGAGAGGGTTATTTGGTTATTATTTATTTTATTAATAGTGTTATTATTTATTTTATTAATAGTGGTATTATTTAGCTTCTGACTTTTGTGCTATGAAGAACCCAGAGAGGGTTATTTGATTGTGCTTTCTGGAAAACAATAGATTTTTACATTTAGGCACTCATGCAATCATCACACTTTTTCCTGTTACAAACTGACTCCTGCCCCCCACCAGAGAAGGGAAAAGTTATGTGGCCCTCACAGGAAAAAGTTTGGGGACCCCTGATGTAGGAGATCGTGAACTACTCGCCGTTAAGTTGGCTCTTGAAAAATGGCGTCATTGGCTGGAGGGGGCTAATCATCCGTTCATCGTTCTCACCGACCACAAAAACCTTGAGTATCTACGATCTGCCAAGAGACTCAATCCACGTCAAGCAAGGTGGGCTCTGTTCTTTGGACGTTTCAATTTTTCCCTTTCCTACAGACCCGGGACCAAGAATGTCAAACCAGATGCTCTCTCTCGTCTATTTGAGAAGGAACAGACCAGTGGTCCAGAGGAGTACATTCTACCCAAAGAGATACGTCTGTCCATCACCCAAGTCGAGAGGGAGGTCAGGGAGGCCCACCAGAACCATCCTCCACCAAGTGAATGCCCTAATGACCGACTTTTTGTACCAGACCATCTCATCGACAAGGTACTCACATTCTGCCATGCTTCACCTATTTATTGTCATCCAGGCATAGGAAGGACAATAACTATAGTAAAGTCACAGTTTTGGTGGGGTTCCTTGTCCAAGGACGCTAGAGAGTTTGTTGGGGCCTGTACCCAATGCTCCCTGGCCAAACCCTCTTGACGTCCACCGGCGGGTCTCCTAAGGCCACTCCTCATACTTCACGTCCCTGGTCGCATCTCGCTATGGACTTTGTCACTGGCTTACCACAGTCTGGGGGTAAAACGGTCATTCTAACTGTCATTGACAGGTTTTCCAAGATGGTTCATTTGATTGCATTGGAGGGGCTACCCACAGCCAAGGAACTAAGCAATGTTGTGATAAAGGAAGTGTTCAGATTGCATGGGATACCCAAGAACATTGTGTCTGATCGTGGTCCCCAATTCATCTAAAAGTTTTGGGGCGAGTTCTGTAAGACCCTTGGCATTGAACTAAGTCTCTCCTCAGGTTATCACCCCCAGACTGATGGACAATATGAGCATGCCAATCAGGAGATGGAGACCCGCCTACGCCTTCTCTGTGGTGATGATGGTACCAAATGGGCAGAACATCTTCCTATCGTCGAGCATGCTATGAACTCCCTTCCTTCGAGCGCCACTGGTCTGTCTCCATTTTATGTCCTCTATGGTTTTCAGCCACCTGTGTTTGCCGCCTAGGATCATGCGGCCATGGTTCCCTCTGCGTTCCAAGCAGCTCAACAATGTCGCTGAGTCTGGACCAAGGCCCGCAAACAGCTCCTCAAGACTTCTGCAGTCTATACGAGGTCAGCCAACCGTCGCAGGACCCGAGAACCTGCTTATCAAGAAGGACAGAAAGTGTGGCTATCCACAAAGGACTTGCCTCTTTGTGTTGACTGTTGGAAATTGGCTCCCCGTTTCATGGGTCCTTTCCCCATTTCCAAGGTAGTGAACCCGGTGGCGGTCAAGCTCAGGCTCCCTAGCACCATGAAGATCCATCCCACGTTCCATGTGTCCCGAGTCAAGCCCGTCCAGTTTTCTAGGTTCATGCCCGCCTCCAGGCCTCCTCTTCCCGCCCGACTCATTGATGGCTCCCCTGCCTACACTATCAACCGCATCATGCATTCTCGACGCTGGGGTCGGGGCTTCCAGTACCTCATTGACTGGGAGGGTTATGGTCCTGAGGAATGTTCGTGGGTGCCTGCTCGCCACGTCTTGGACAAGCCGCTCATCGCCCGGTTCCCCCGGGATCACCCTGATCAACCTTGTGGTCCGTCAGGAGCCGGACCTTGAGAGGGGGGTACTATCATGATCCACGTTCTGTCTGCCATAAATTATTGTTATATTCTTAGTTTATCATGTCATGTTCACAGCAATCACATCATTGTTCCCTCCGCCCTCATGCCCAATGCCTCATTAACGATCATTGCACTCACCTGTTTCTTCCTGTATTTAAGCTCCACGTCCAGAGTCATTCCTTGCCAGATTTATGAACGGTTTTGCCTAGTAGTTATCCAACGCCCATGTCTTGTCCTGTCTTGCTTGCTACAACTCTGCTTTGGTTTTTTGGTCTCACGTCTCTCACCTCAGCCCCCATTGGTACTGTTTCGGACTCTGCTTCTCTGGTTTTGACTCCTGCACACGCTACTGGACTTCGCCCTCCTGCCTCTTCCCTTGTCTGACCTGTTCAGCCATCTGCCTCATGGAAACAAACCCAAGACTGCCTTTCACGACCACGAGATAAGCCTGCCTCTTCCAACATTATTCGCCTCTCTGCCAACCTGTGTATGACCTCGCTTCGAACCAAGGAAAACCCCCTTCGTGTGAAAGTCCGCACGAAGCACCAACGTAAACAAGGAAGTAAAACTGGACTACGTCACCACCGGCTCACGTCATCAAGGAATTCCCTTCCAATCAAAAACAGCCTAAAAAGTTTAGTGTTTTTATTAAAGATAAAAACATCTACTTGTTCAAGTCCTGTCACTAATATTATAATCTCTTGTGCAAAACTCAAGTTACCGGTGACTATCAAGACTCATTCCAGCTTCCTGTTTCTCAATAAAATTGTTAAAACTTTTCCAGTGTTCAGTTTATTAGTGAAACTCAAAAGCATAGTCTTGACACCCCATCCTGTTTTCGAGGCGTCCGTCATGATGACCACACGGGATAACACCCTACCTGATGGGACCTCTTCCGTGAACACAGACAGGTCCCTCCAAGGTTCCAGGGTCCTCAGGCACTCCGAATTGATTCTAAACTTTCCTGCTCGCCCAGACGGGGCAGGTCGTGTTTGTTGGTTTAGCCATATTTGCAAGGCCCGCAGCTTCAGAAATGCGTGTGGCACACAGGGTATGGCAGCCGCCAAGAGGCCTAAAAGGCGTTGGCACGTTTTCACGGGGACCCGCTGATTCAGTTTAAACTTTGCCAGGCAACAGCAAATCGAGGAAACACGTTCCTCTGAGAGCCATGCTCTGTACCGGATTGTGTTGACCTGCACTCCCAGAAATACGGTAATCCGTGATGGGGTCAGGTCACTCTTTTGTAGGTTTATGAAAAAACCGAGAGACTCCAGGTGAGAGATCACCCTGCAGGAGTGTGACTGGGCCTGTATTCTGCTTCCGGCCAGAACCAGGTGGTCATCCAGGTAGTTCATAATCCTGACTCTTTGATTCCTAAGAGGGGTCAGGGCTGCGTCCAGACATTTAGTAAATGTACGAGGAGAAGTCTTCAAACCGAAGGGTAAGGCTTTGCATTCAAGCCTTCCCTTCGAAGGCAAACCGGAGGAATTTCCTGTGCCTCCTCCACACACCCAAATGGAAATAGGCGTCTTTGAAATCCACTGTACATGCGTAGTCTCCAGGTCTCACGGACTGGGGGACCTGCCGCAGTGTGAACATCTTGAACTTGAAAGTTCTTATTTTCTTGTTCAGAGTCCTGAGATCCAGGACCGGCCTCAGGGATTGATCTCTTCTGGGCACCAGGAAGAGCTTGCTGCAATGACCGGAGCGTAGTTTGTGTTTTGGAACAATACTTATTACTCCTCTCTGTAGCATTGTTGACACTTCCTCCCTCAGCACGTGCGCGCGTGCTGGGTTAATGTCCGATCACAGCACCCCCACGAAGGGGGGGGGGGTCCTTTGATGAACTGCAGCTTGAGCCCCGACGCACCGTCGTCATGACCCATTCGTTTGGCAGACACGCCCTCCAGGCCTACGCATGCGCCATGAGCCTAGAAGGGATGTCTAGCTCCTACTTGTCATGTTAGAGTACGGGAGGGGTTGCCTTCGACCACTCTTGCGTACTCTGTAGCAGGCTGGTCTTTCCAATAGAAGACATCGCGAGATCTGACTGTCTCAGGCAGAACTCGTGTGTCCTACTGCGGTTCATAGTCTGACCTAGTAGTTTGTGTTTCACAAGAGTGGGGCTCGAGTCAAGAACCAGGGTAGTCTGTGCTTTGGTACTTTCATTCTTGTATATGCATGAAACAGTGTTTGTTTTTTATTACACATACAGTGGACGAGTTATGTTTAGTGCGCACACACATACCGCCAGCTCCTTGTAGCATTTTACAAGTGAAGTCTGGGCTCAAAAGGTCAGGTTCCCGTACCACGTGGGCGGGCAAACCTGCAGCTCTGTTCCCATTTTGGGACCAGGATGCATTCAGTAGTCTGAGACTTTATTGTCATGTGTGGATGGCAATTTTTCTTTATTACACAAGTGTCTGAGTGTTCTTGTGTGTTTAAACGTTCCGAACCAGCTAGTCTGTGCTCCTCTAACACAGATACTGGTGGTAAAAGTTCAGCATTTTTTCTCCCTCTGTGAGTGAGAGCACCTGTAATGGTGCAGGGGCATCTCAGACTTTCCTTTTCTTTTTGTTGGTGGCTCCTTGCAGCTCCTGTAGCTTTTCTGCCTAGTGGGCCTGCAGCACCGAGGCCACTCGTCCTTGTCCACCCCACCAGGGTCCCTTGGGCCCTGACATGGTTAACGTCAGAGAGCCATCCATAGCCTCATGGGTGGATAAGCTCTCAGCGTCACAATGTTCTCGTCGTGGGTATAGGAAGACTACCAGGTAGCGCAGCTGAACAGGTAGCTGAAATTCCTCCTTCTGGACTGTGCTGGACAGAGAGTCTCCTTGTTAGCCGGGGCTAAATGTGGAGGCACTCGTGAGCCCGCTAGCGGTGCTAAGATGGGCCCTAAAGCAGCGCAGCATTGGTAAAAAACACTTAGTTCTGCGATGAATTTTACAGTCGATTCAACCGCACAGGATAGCAAAACAGGCAAAATATGAGAAGGCTAGCTAGCAAGCTAGAGCAAGCATTTTCACATACCTCACAATGGAGTCCTTCATTGTCCGCTCATAGCCGCGCTAATGGTGTTAGCAGCGTTGATCGTCCGCCCCATGTTGTCATGGGTGCTCCTGGTTAGCAATGCTAACCCTGTGAGCTAGCCAGATAGCAGCGGGGTTACTCGATTTCCACTCTCCTTTCTCCGGGGTCATCCGTGAGAAAAACTTTGAGTGTCTTCGCGTGTAGCATCTCTGAACAGACCGGACAGGTCTCGTGGGTGTCCGCTGCTGAAAAGGGGGTAGCCAGATCCGCTGAAGCAGGTTCGGGAGCCGGAGCTCACAGCCTGCCAGAGTTTCTCATCTGAGGACGTCCTCTCGCTCAGCTGCTCGCAGCTGCTTGCCTGTTAGCTTCGTTATCTTAGCAGGTAGCGTGCCTTGCAGTTAGCGTTTGCTAACCGAGAAACAGAAAAGCAGAAGAGAAAAGGCACGGGAGCTGGGGCTCGCTGGCCTACTGGTCTTCTTTGAGTTTTGGGTTTTCGCATTACCTTCTCAGGAGACATGGCTGAGAAGAGTTAAGCTCGTTAGCAGTGTTAGCGTTGTCCGGAGACGTCTACCTCCTCGCGTCGCTTTCGCCGGCTAGCCTGCTACTCGTTAGCAGGGTAGCGGTGTCGCGCAGTCAGCGCCGTCGAGCGAGGCAATCTGTGGAGAGAGGAGAAGAAAACTTCGGGGTGAAGGAAAAATGTGCCAGACCAGCTTTCGCCAGCCTGGCAGTCCGCAGGAAAAAAATTCTCTGTACGCTCTGTGTAGGGAGCAAGCTCACCTCTGGTCGAGCGATGAACAACAGAGAAGATCCGAGAAGAGTGTTCAGGTTTAAGCGAGGTGAAGGGCAATAAGAGATCGATTGATGGGCGTCAGCGCCTTAAGTACCCAGAGGGCGGGGCATCTGGCGTGACGCTGACGCCCCTGCCGTAAAGGCGTGATTGTATTCCTTCAGGTAATCGCGCGGGGGTGCAATTCCCATAGCATTATGTTGCACTGAGTGACATGACTGATAAGGGAACATGTTTTCAGATGTGACAGTGGGGGTTCTGTAGCAGCCAACGACAGATAACGATTGACCACCAGACAATTCAGTGTTTAGTGCCAATATTTTAAACTGCTTAGGTGCTGATTTTTTAAATTCCAGTTGTGTTACCAGACTAGATCTGACATACATATATTGCTACACCACCTCATTTTCTGGGATAATCAGAACGATAAATATTGTTAACGGAGCCACGGATGGACTGTAGAGGTGCAGAATAATAACCACTCCAGGAGGGGATAATGTTGATCTTCCTTTAATGAAGATAACCGAACAGGAGTATAACTGAATGGTTTTTTGTCCTCTAACGCCGCTGCAGATGAACTTATACGTCCACACCAGAGTCTGCGAGCATCAACACGGAGTCGCACACAAAACGTTACCCCGGAACACACAACCGCAGCATGCAGAGTTACATTAACGAGGTAAATGCACAGTAACACACAAACTCAGGTCGGCCTAGCCAGTATGGGAAATAATACAGGCATAAGCGAATACATACAAGTACTACAATATTAAAGCCTTTAGTTGAAATATTTTGTCCAGAATATATTTAGTTAACCAAGACTCAAAAATCACAATAATATCAGCACCGATAGAAGAAGCCCAAATCCTAAGCATATCTATTTTTGGAAGCAGGCTACGATCATTATGCACAATGTGTAAACGTGACATGGTTTTAAAATCTGTTGGAGTATTACAGGAAGTGAGTGAACCAGGATTGGGTTGAATACCAGCCAACAATAAAAGCATTACAATCAAACATTTCCGAGAGTTATTTGTGGCAATAGTATAATTGCTGGAGTTTATAATGTAGCTCTTGGTCCTCATAAATAAGTTATGATAAGATGTGTTTATAAAGACATGGTTATTTAGAACCCTGTAGCAATGAAGTTGGTGTGGATGGACAAGTTCAGATGCACCAGCATGGTTTAACCCTCCAGAATGTCCAGAATGGATGGTCTGCTCCAGAACCATGCACATCAGGGGACACATGGAGCACAAAACCAAATGGCATTGGACCCTCACTAGCCGGTAGGATTGGTTCACCTCGAGCCTGGCTATGACCTGGTTTGTGTGGCTCAGGTGGATCGGCACAGTGGTCCGGCTGCACAGGATGTCGGCTCAGCTACTGGAGAGCAGCAGGTGGGAGAAGAGGTGGAAAACAAGCCCGTACTGCAGCCACATGATCATCATCAACAAAAACAAGCCACTGAAGAATTTGCCCATCGTCGTTGTAGAAGAGGGGGTGGGGAGATGAGGAAAAATTAAATAAAATTTAATTCAGGGACTGGGGGGTAAGGACAGCGACAACTGACACAGTACCTCACTCGCAGAACAAGCAGTCCGAGTTATGATGCCTCAAACTAATTCCTCTCATGCACTTAAAGACAAGTCCAGAAAAAGCTCATTGTGTGATGAAGCGCCGGGAAGTGTATGTGTGTGTGTGTGTGCGCGTGTGGGGGGGACTCTTAAAGGCTCCAGTATAGCTCTTCGTTTGGTCGAACGCCACTCTACGCGCGCGTTCTGTGCGCAGGCAGTTCACAGTATAGCTCTGCGTTCGTTCTCGCGTTAATGCTCGCGTTTTCGCTCCAAATACTTGACGTCATTTGAGCAGCAGCAGGACAGAGCATTTACCTACGGGCCTAATTGAGGTCGCTGATTGGTCATATGCTGACACGCCTACTGAATTGATTGACAGGTCAGGTGGGGGTAAAAAGGCACAAGCTGGCAGCTGACTCTGGCTGCAGCCGCCGCGGTGTTCTATGTTTATATGTTAATAAAAAGTTCTAAAAAAAATAAAATAAAAACAGGGAGCGCTGGTCCAGCACACCAGGAAATCTGCAGAACCTCGCGCAGCCACGTTGGACCCGAGTTTAATTAGCTTGTGACAAATTTGTTCATTTCCTCATCATTTCAGTCATGGAGTCAACGGAGGAGGAAGCGATCACTTGACTTTTGTCCAAAAAAAAGAAGAAAAGTCCAGATCAGGGATGAAGAAGGGGAATTTAATATATTTGTGTCACATACAAAACAGTCCGGCGCCGGGTAGTTTATTGTGAGACAACACGTTTGCGTACGCGGTCGTAAAATTTGAGCTCGGCGCGTTCGTGCCCGCATTCAAACGCTTGTGCCTCTGCGTTCGAATGGCGTCGAGTGGCGTTCGGCCGAACGCAGAGCTATACTGGGGCCTTTAGAAAGCCACAAAAGTCAGGAACAAAACAATGAATTCAATAGCACAGCAGAAAAAAAGCACTAGCTCAAATCAATGAATGTTGCACACTAACATGTAGTAAAATGTTGGACAAAAAACTACACTATATCTTGATGTTTAAATTGTAATGTGTAAACAACTATTTCTCATCCCTTGCTAACAATCACATCAATGAATCCTGCATATTAATGTGAAAAAATGTGAACATCCATCCATCCATCCATCTTCTTCCGCTTATCCGGGGTCGGGTCGCGGGGGTAGCAGCCTAAGTAGGGAGGCCCAGACTTCCCTCTCCCCAGCCACTTGGAGCAGCTCCTCCGGGGGAATCCCAAGGCGTTCCCAGGCCAGCCGAGAAACATAGTCCCTCCAGCGCGTCCTGGGTCTTCCTCTGGGTCTCCTCCCGGTGGGACATGCCCGGAACACCTCACCAGGGAGGCGTCCAGGAGGCATCCTAACCAGATGCCCGAGCCACCTCAACTGGCTCCTCTCGATGTGGAGAAGCAGCGGCTCTACTCCGAGTCCCTCCCGGATGACTGAGCTTCTCACCCTATCTCTAAGGGAGAGTCCAGCCACCCTGCGGAGAAAACTCATTTCAGCCGCTTGTATCCGAGATCTTGTTCTTTCGGTCATAACCCAAAGCTCATGACCATAGATGAGGGTGGGAACGTAGATCGATCGGTAAATTGAGAGCTTTGCCTTTTGACTCAGCTCTCTCTTCACCACGACAGACCGGTACAGCGCCCGCTTCACTGCGGACGCTGCACCTATCCGCCTATCGATCTCACGCTCCAGTTTTCCCTCATTCGTGAACAAGATCCCGAGATACTTAAACTCCTCCACTTGGGGCAGGACCTCCTCCCCGACCCGGAGAGGGCATGCTACCCTTTTCCGGCTCAAGACCATGGCCTCGGATTTGGAGGAACTGATCCTCATCCCGGCCGCATCACACTCGGCTGCAAACCGCTCCAGTGAAAGTTGTAAATCACGAACTGATGAAGCCAGTAGGACCACATCATCTGCAAAAAACAGAGAAGCGATTCTAAGGTCACCAAAACGGATCCTCTCAACACCTTGGCTGCGCCTAGAAATTCTGTCCATAAAAGTTATGAACAGAATCGGTGACAAAGGGCAACCTTGGCGGAGTCCAACTCTCACCGGAAACGAGCCTGACTTACTGCCGGCAATGCGGACCAAGCTCTGACACCGGTCGTACAGGGACCTAACAGCCCTTATCAAAGGGCCTGGTACCCCATACTCCCGGAGTACCCCCCACAGAACCCCCCGAGGGACGCGGTCGAATGCCTTCTCCAAGTCCACAAAGCACATGTAAACTGGTTGGGCAAACTCCCACGCACCCTCCAGGACCCTGCTGAGGGTGTAGAGCTGGTCCAGTGTTCCACGACCAGGACGAAAACCACACTGCTCCTCCTGAATCCGAGGTTCGACTATCCGACGGACCCTCCTCTCCAGAACCCCTGAATAGACCTTACCAGGGAGGCTTAAGAGTGTGATCCCCCTATAGTTGGAACACACCCTACGGTCCCCCTTTTTGAATAGGGGAACCACCACCCCAGTCTGCCAATCCAAGGGAACTGCCCCCGATGTCCACGCGATATTGCAGAGTCGCGTAAGCCAACACAACCCTACAACATCCAGAGCCCTAAGGAACTCCGGGCGAATCTCATCCACCCCCGGAGCCTTGCCACCGCGGAGCTTTTTAACCACCTCGGCGACCTCAGCACCAGAGATCGGAGAACCCGACCCAAAGTCCCCAGGCTCTGCTTCCTCAGTGGAAGACGTGCCAGTAGGATTGAGGAGGTCTTCGAAGTATTCCGCCCACCGACTCACAACATCCCGAGTTGAGGTCAGTAGCACGCCACCTCCACCATAAATGGTGTTGGTCTCGTACCTCTTTCCCCCCCTGAGACGCCGGATGGTGGACCAGAATCGCCTCGAAGCCGTACGGAAGTCATTCTCCATGGCCTCTCCGAACTCCTCCCACGCCCGAGTTTTTGCCTCAGCAACCACCCGAGCCGCATGCCGCTTGGACTGCCGGTACCTATCAGCTGCTTCCGGGGTCCCACAAGCCAAAAAGGCCCAATAGGACTCCTTCTTCAGCCTGACAGCATCCCTCACTGCCGGTGTCCACCACCGGGTTCGAGGGTTGCCACCACGACAGGCACCAACAACCTTGCGGCCACAGCTCCGATAAGCTGCCTCGACAATAGAGGCGCGGAACACGGCCCACTCGGACTCCATGTCCCCCGCCTCCCTTGGAACGTGTTCAAAGCTCTCCCGGAGGTGGGAGTTAAAGCTCCGTCTTACGGGAGACTCTGCCAGACGTTCCCAGCAGACCCTCACAATACGTTTGGGTCTGCCAGGTCTGACCGGCATCCTCCCCCACCATCGGAGCCAACTCACCACCAGGTAGTGGTCAGTTGACAGCTCCGCCCCTCTCCTCACCCGAGTGTCCAAGACATGCGGCCGCAGATCAGATGAGACGACAACAAAGTCGATCATCGAACTGCGACCTAGGGTGTCCTGGTGCCAAGAGCACATATGGACACCCTTATGCTTAAACATGGTGTTCGTTATGGACAATCCATGACGAGCACAGAAGTCCAATAACAGAACACCACTCTGGTTCAGATCAGGGGGGCCGTTCCTCCCAACCACACCCCTCCAGGTCTCACTGTCATTGCCCACGTGAGCGTTGAAGTCCCCCAGTAGAACAAGGGAGTCCCCAGGAGGCGCACTCTCCAATACCCCCTCCAAGGACTCCAAAAAGGGTGGGTAGTCTGAGCTGCCGTTTGGTGCATAG
>JBBPBX010029467.1:19085-35868 GCA_038048925.1 Garcialebias charrua
GTCAAGTGTTTGTCTGAGCAGTGTGCTGTCAAACCAGCCTGTGTGATGTCCCTGTTCCCTTGATTTCTAGTTCCATGCCAAGTAATTTTTTGTGCCTCCTGGAAAGCCTTTTTGTTGCATGTTAAATAAAGTTTTAAATTATTTTTGACATACACCTGTGCCCTGGGTCATTCTGTCATTCATTTAAGCATAAGGCATAAACATTGATGAAATTTAATTTAATGAAGTTTCACAAATCAGCAAAACGTTTCACAAAGCTCAAACTTAGTTTTATATATTCTTCTATTAGTCTAGAACAATATAGTCCTGGTTTGAAGAGTCTAGGTCTTGTGGTTTCTGACCTGGACCAGGTCTAATGTGGTCCAGTAGACTAAAAATGATGAAAAACAAACTTTGTGGAAGTTTCACAAATCAGCAAAACGTTTCACAAAGCTCAAACTTAGTTTTATATATTCTTCTATTAGTCTAGAATAATATAGTCCTGGTTTGAAGAGTGTAGGTGTTGTGGTTTTTGACCTGGACCAGGTCTAATGTGGTCCAGTAGAGAAAAAATGATGAAAAACAAACTTTGTGGAAGTTTCACAAATCAGCAAAACGTTTCACAAAGCTCAAACTTAGTTTTATATATTCTTCTATTAGTCTAGAACAATATAGTCCTGGTTTGAAGAGTGTAGGTGTTGTGGTTTTTGACCTGGACCAGGTCTAATGTGGTCCAGTAGAGAAAAAATGATGAAAAACAAACTTTGTGGAAGTTTCACAAATCAGCAAAACGTTTCACAAAGCTCAAACTTAGTTTTATATATTCTTCTATTAGTCTAGAACAATATAGTCCTGGTTTGAAGAGTGTAGGTGTTGTGGTTTTTGACCTGGACCAGGTCTAATGTGGTCCAGTAGACAAAAAATGATGAAAAACAAACTTTGTGGAAGTTTCACAAATCAGCAAAACGTTTCACAAAGCTCAAACTTAGTTTTATATATTCTTCTATTAGTCTAGAACAATATAGTCCTGGTTTGAAGAGTGTAGGTCTTGTGGTTTTTGACCTGGACCAGGTCTAATGTGGTCCAGTAGACAAAAAATGATGAAAAACAAACTTTGTGGAAGTTTCACAAATCAGCAAAACGTTTCACAAAGCTCAAACTTAGTTTTATATATTCTTCTATTAGTCTAGAACAATATAGTCCTGGTTTGAAGAGTGTAGGTGTTGTGGTTTTTGACCTGGACCAGGTCTAATGTGGTCCAGTAGAGAAAAAATGATGAAAAACAAACTTTGTGGAAGTTTCACAAATCAGCAAAACGTTTCACAAAGCTCAAACTTAGTTTTATATATTCTTCTATTAGTCTAGAATAATATAGTCCTGGTTTGAAGAGTGTAGGTGTTGTGGTTTTTGACCTGGACCAGGTCTAATGTGGTCCAGTAGACAAAAAATGATGAAAAACAAACTTTGTGGAAGTTTCACAAATCAGCAAAACGTTTCACAAAGCTCAAACTTAGTTTTATATATTCTTCTATTAGTCTAGAATAATATAGTCCTGGTTTGAAGAGTGTAGGTGTTGTGGTTTTTGACCTGGACCAGGTCTAATGTGGTCCAGTAGAGAAAAAATGATGAAAAACAAACTTTGTGGAAGTTTCACAAATCAGCAAAACGTTTCACAAAGCTCAAACTTAGTTTTATATATTCTTCTATTAGTCTAGAACAATATAGTCCTGGTTTGAAGAGTGTAGGTCTTGTGGTTTTTGACCTGGACCAGGTCTAATGTGGTCCAGTAGAGAAAAAATGATGAAAAACAAACTTTGTTGAAGTTTCACAAATCAGCAAAACGTTTCACAAAGCTCAAACTTAGTTTTATATATTCTTCTATTAGTCTAGAACAATATAGTCCTGGTTTGAAGAGTGTAGGTGTTGTGGTTTTTGACCTGGACCAGGTCTAATGTGGTCCAGTAGACAAAAAATGATGAAAAACAAACTTTGTGGAAGTTTCACAAATCAGCAAAACGTTTCACAAAGCTCAAACTTAGTTTTATATATTCTTCTATTAGTCTAGAATAATATAGTCCTGGTTTGAAGAGTGTAGGTGTTGTGGTTTTTGACCTGGACCAGGTCTAATGTGGTCCAGTAGAAAAAATGATGAAAAACAAACTTTGTGGAAGTTTCACAAATCAGCAAAACGTTTCACAAAGCTCAAACTTAGTTTTATATATTCTTCTATTAGTCTAGAATAATATAGTCCTGGTTTGAAGAGTGTAGGTGTTGTGGTTTTTGACCTGGACCAGGTCTAATGTGGTCCAGTAGACAAAAAATGATGAAAAACAAACTTTGTGGAAGTTTCACAAATCAGCAAAACGTTTCACAAAGCTCAAACTTAGTTTTATATATTCTTCTATTAGTCTAGAACAATATAGTCCTGGTTTGAAGAGTGTAGGTGTTGTGGTTTTTGACCTGGACCAGGTCTAATGTGGTCCAGTAGAGAAAAAATGATGAAAAACAAACTTTGTGGAAGTTTCACAAATCAGCAAAACGTTTCACAAAGCTCAAACTTAGTTTTATATATTCTTCTATTAGTCTAGAACAATATAGTCCTGGTTTGAAGAGTGTAGGTGTTGTGGTTTTTGACCTGGACCAGGTCTAATGTGGTCCAGTAGACAAAAAATGATGAAAAACAAACTTTGTGGAAGTTTCACAAATCAGCAAAACGTTTCACAAAGCTCAAACTTAGTTTTATATATTCTTCTATTAGTCTAGAATAATATAGTCCTGGTTTGAAGAGTGTAGGTGTTGTGGTTTTTGACCTGGACCAGGTCTAATGTGGTCCAGTAGACTAAAAATGATGAAAAACAAACTTTGTGGAAGTTTCACAAATCAGCAAAACGTTTCACAAAGCTCAAACTTAGTTTTATATATTCTTCTATTAGTCTAGAACAATATAGTCCTGGTTTGAAGAGTGTAGGTGTTGTGGTTTTTGACCTGGACCAGGTCTAATGTGGTCCAGTAGACAAAAAATGATGAACAAATCAGCAAAACGTTTCACAAAGCTCAAACTTAGTTTTATATATTCTTCTATTAGTCTAGATTAATATAGTCCTGGTTTGAAGAGTCTAGGTGTTGTAGGTTTTGAGCTAGAGCAGATTAAACCCGCTCAAGGTACTGAAAAATTAGTTGTACTGTCCCTTTAGTCATTTGCCGAATCGGAAGCTGGAATCGGAAGCTAACTTCAGCTTCGTCAGATACAAGGCGTATCCTAGCATTCAGTGTTAGACATGATTTATTTCTGAAAAAGAAACCCAGTTTTACTTTCAGTTTCTTCACTAGGTTTTCCACGTGGAGTTTAAAAGAGAGATGTGAATCGACCAGGATACCCAAATATTTATATGAGTCAACAAACTCAATAGGGACACCATTTGATGATAAAATCAGAGGATGATTTTATGCATGATTTTAAACTATGAAGTCTTAGTGCATTACACACAGTATGTAATCTTGGAAACAGTGGTGCCAGCTCTCTTCAGGTCATTGACCAGTTCCTCCCGTGTAGTTCTGGGCTGATTCCTCTCCTTTTTTAGAATCACTGATATGCCACGAGGTGAGACCTTGCATGGAACCCCAGTCTGAGGGAGCTTGACAGCCATGTTTAGCTTCATCCATTTTCTAATAATTGCTTCAACAGTTGATATTTTTTCACCAAGCTGCTTGGCAATTGCCCCGTAGCCCTTTCCAGCCTTGTGGATGTCTACAATTTTGTCTCTGGTGTCTTTGGACAGCTCTTTGGTCTTGACCATGTTAGTAGTTGGAGTCTTACTGATTGTGTGGGGTGGACAGGTGTCTTTATGCAGCTAACAACCTCAAACAGGTGCTTCTAATTTAGAATAATAAGTGGAGTGGGGGTGGACCTTTTAGAGGTGGACTAACAGGTCTTTGAGGGCCAGAATTGTTGCTGATTGGCAGGTGTTCAAATACTTGTTTACAACAGAAACACATTAATAAATTATTTTAAAAAAATCATACATTGTGATTTACGGATTTTTTAGTTTATTTAGATTATGTCTCTCACAGTGGACATGCACCTAAGATGAAAATTTCAGACCCCTTCATGATTTCTCAGTGGGAGAACTTGCAAAGTCACAGGATGTTCAAATACTTACTTTCCTCACTTTATGTGTATACAGGTAGTCCCCGAGTTACGATGGAGTTCCGTTCCTATGCCCCGTCGTTTATGTTGTTTATGTTTATGTTTATTAAATTTGTTCATTTTTTACAAAAGAAACAATACAAGACAATCTCATAAATGATAATGTACAAAATATAAAAAAATGAAAGGTAGCAGAAAGAAGAATAAATCTTATTATATCTGCCCCTTACTTCCAACAATCAGATTAAACAATAATAATCAACCATGTAAACAATAATAATCTTCAACCAACTTTTTCCAACAATCAGATTAAACAATAATAATCTTCAACCAACAGTACAAAATGACTAACTCTTTCTAATTTTCTAACTAATACAATACACATTTTCTAACTAATACAATACACATTACGCTATTTCATATATATTTTTTAACACATTTGTTTTGATCATTTTCTTAAATGTAAACATTGACTTGGCATTTTTAACTACATTCTCCAAGCCATTCCATAATCTAATTCCCTGGATTGAGGTAGAACGTCCCTTCAAACTAGTTCTGAATTGTGGTTTTACAAACATCTCTGTCCCCTTAAGATTATAACAACTTTGTCTTTTAACAAAATGCATTTGGATATTTAAAGGTAATGCATTATTTTGAGCCCTATACATAACTGATAAAATATTATAGTCTACCAAATCATGGAACTTCAATAACTTCAGTTGATAAAATAATGTACTTGATGGATGACGGTAATGTTTTCTAGTGATAATTCTTACAGCTCTTTTCTGTAATACAAAAATAGGCTTTGTGATTGTTTTACACGCATTCCCCCAAACATCAATACAATAGATTAAGTGTGGAACAATGATTGTGTTATACAACAAATACAGAGCTTTATCATTCAATAGGTCTCTGACTTTGTACAGTACTGCAATCGATTTAGCTATTTTTATTCTTACAGAATTTATGTGTTGTTTCCATGTCAGTTTGTCATCAATGATAACACCCAAAAACTTCACCTCACTCACTCTACAAATCTCAACATCCTCAATTTTGAGTGGAACATCAACAGTTTTCTTTTTATTACCGAATATCATGTAATTAGTTTTTTCTAGATTTAATGATAATTTATTTATTTTAAACCAAGTTTGTATCTTGACAAATTCTGTCTTTATCAATTCCAACATTTGTTCTATATCTTCACCTAAACAGAAAAAAGTGGTATCATCAGCAAAAAGTACACATTTAAGGAGTCCTGACACATTTACCAAGTCATTCACATATAAAATAAAAAGCTTTGGTCCAAGTACAGAGCCTTGGGGAACTCCACATGTGATATTACAGAGGTCAGATCTTACATCATTTATTTGTACAAATTGTTTCCTATCTTTTAAGTAGCTAGATACCCACTGTAATGCTGGTCCTCTAATACCATATTTGTTCAGTTTTTCAAGGAGAATGGTGTGATCAATAGTATCGAATGCTTTTTTTAAATCAACAAAAATACTGATACAATATTGTTTTTGATCGACAGCAGTAGTTATTTGTTCCATTAATTCCATGAGAGCCATTGATGTAGAGTTTTTTGCTCTAAACCCATACTGACTGTTGCTTAGAATATTTTGTTTATCTATAAATTGATCTAGTCTGTTTACAAATAGTTTTTCAAGAATTTTTGAAAACTGTGGTAACAAGGATATAGGTCTATAATTGTTGAACACACATTTATCACCATTTTTAAAAAGAGGAACGACCTTAGCTACTTTCATATTATCTGGAAATATTCCTGTTGAAAATGATAAATTACATATGTATGTGAACGGCTCAATAACATGGCTCATTATGTCCTTTACAAACATCATATCCATGTCCACCCAGTCTTTTGATCTCTTGTCTGTAAGATTTTTTACTACATTCATTATTTCCTCTTTGTTAGTTCCATTTAGAAAAATACTATTTGCACAACCTGTAATTGAGTGGATCACATTTTTATCTACTTTTGGTATTTTAGCTGCAAGGCTTGATCCAACATTCACAAAATATTGATTAAATCCATTTACAATTTCATTTTCATCATGAATTTCATCGTTGTCTTTTACAAAATATTTTGAAATACCAGTTTTTGCTTTATGATTCTTCAGGACACTATTCATTACTCGCCATGTTGCTTTCATATCACCATTACTTTTATCTAATAATTTACTATAATATTCTTTCTTATGTTTCCTAATAATCCCTACTAATTTATTTTTATACTTTTTATATTTTTCTTCTGCGCTCTGACTTCGCAATTTCAAGAAACATGAATACAAATAATTCTTTTTTTACAAGCATTTCTCAACCCTTTTGTCATCCATGGTTGATCAATCGTATTTCTCTTTGTGTAATTTGTTTGCACACAATTCTTTTCATACAGAGCTTCCAAGATATTCATAAACTCATCATATGCTCTGTTCGCATCATCAACATACACATCATTCCAGTCTTGTTTATCTAGATCCTCTTTCAATTTTTCCAAAACTTTTTTTGACGTGTTTATGATCTTTTTCTTCATTGTGACTGCTTTTGTGATGCTTTGATCATTTTTATAGATTGTGAAAACTGGTAAATGATCACTTAAGTCGGTCGTTAAGATACCACCTATCACGTCCCCATTTGTTATATTTGTGAAAATATTATCAATTATTGTGGCACTATGAGTTGTAATTCTTGTTGGCTTTGATATCAATGGATACATATTTAAACTGTACATTGAGTTTATAAATGTGCTTATGTTATTTGAATCTGTTTTATTTCCCATATCAATGTTAAAGTCTCCACACAAAAAAAACATTTTTATTAAAACTCTTCTCCATTAGCTCCAAGATTTTATCCGTGAATATTTCTATATTTGCTCCTGGTGATCTATATACACAACTTATTATTATGTTTTTATCGTTTTTGTTTATTATTTCTATTGTTATCATTTCCATAATATTATCAACTATTATTGACATTTCACTATTTAATTTACATTTTATTTCATTATTGACAAATAGAGCGACTCCACCACCTCTTTTATTATTTCTGTTCATATGATATAATTCATACCCCTCGATGTGAATATTACTTGTGTTATCATCAATGAGCCATGTCTCTGACAGCACTATTATCGTAAAAGTTCTATTTAACTGTTTTAAGTAATCTGTTATTTTGGATATGTTTGCATTTATACTTCTGCTATTAACCCTTAGATGCATAAGTGGGGTCAAAAATGACCCCGAGGGTTGTTATTCTTCAAAAACTCTGAAACTAAAAGTTACTACTCTTCCATATTCCAGGTATTCCTCATAAAACATGTTTGTGACTTCAAGCCATTTGAATTTTTTTAAATGTTTTTATACATTTTCAGAAATTGCAGTTTTTGTGTCACTACCCCAGTTTTTCATGAGTGGGGTCAAAAATGACCCCAAGCATTTCCTATAGAATCTCAAGGGTTTTCTTTGGGAACCTTTGATTCTTACCAACTGTGACTGTCAAGATACATTTTCTGTCTCATTTACACATCTGATACCTGCAGTCTCACCACAAGGAGGTCAGTTTGACACAGCAGCATACAAAGTACATGTATTATCTGCATTTACCAACTCCATGACTTTACTGTGATAGAATATCATGTTGGTCAACAAAGTAGACACTCGGCTAACTACAACATAATGTTAGTACTTACCGTAAGCTAGCTAACATTACACTAGTTTAGTAAGCCAGCTGATATTACTGCATTTGTTGTGTAGAGACTCATTGTATTCATAATTCCTTGTAACAAATGCAAACCCGTTAGGTAACCTATTATATATTATTATATATAAATTATTTTAAAAATCTGTATGCCTCTTTTAACACCAAGCCACAATTTACTGAGAAGTCGGTCAGGGCCTGCACCTGGGTTTAGCACCATCTCTCCAATAGATGCATGAAAGCAGTTTATCACTGAGAGTATATTAGAAGAGTAGCACGGTGGTGCAACTGGTAGAGCTGCTGCCTCTCAGCAAGCAGGTCCCTGGTTCAAATCTGCGTGCCTTTCTGGGTGGAGTTTGCATGTTCTCTCCGTGCATGCGTGGGTTCCCTCCGGGTACTCCGGTTTCCTCCCACAGACTAAAAACATGCATGTTTGGCTGATTGGTAACTCTAAATTGACCCTAAGTGTGAGTGAGAGAGTGAATGGTTGTTTGTCTCTATGTGGCCCTGTGATAGACTTGCAACCCGTCCAGTGTGTACACTGCCCCTCGCACAGTGATTGCTGGACATGGGCACCGGCGACCCCCGTGACCCAAAAATGAAAGAAGCGGGTAAAAGATAATGGATGGATGGATAGTATATTAGAAGAGATGTTGACATGAACAAACATGGAGGGAAGAAAAGTCACAATAAGCAGAGGAAAAGAGTGGAAAAATCTAAGCAAAGAGGAGCTCATGGCCTTCATTGGAGTGACCATTCTTGCACGAAGTGAGAAGAACTGGAATGTATCAATGTGTGTGCTCTTTGGAAGTTTTCTACACAACCCAAGGTACCCTGAACCTACCAACTGACATCACTGAAGCAACTGGAAGATGTGGAGTGACAAAAGTTGCAAACAAGTAACAGGAGAGAGGCACAGAGGGCCAACAGAAGAGAAAGAGTTGCCAGATGTGTCCAAGAAACAGACTGCAAAGCCACCAATTGGTGCAGGAAATGCAGTACTACAGTGTGCAATGGTCACAGCAAAAAGCAAAAATTTTGTGACAACTGCGCACAGTGAATAGAGAAAAAGATGTTTGTGTGGGCAGTGGGCACATGTGAGTGTACAATGTTCTGGTCGTTTGTTGATTCTCTTTTTTGTCCTTCAGAGAGATGGACATTCTAGCAATAATTTTTGAAGATTTTTGATGTTATTTCATGTGAAAAAATGTTATAAAAAGTTATGAATAACCATATTAAATGTCAAATCAGTCTTTTGTTGACCCAAATATAATAAATATAACTACCTTTAACCAAAATTAAAGACATCATTTAAATTCATTGCAAAAACACATTGATTCTAATTGGGGTCATTTTTGACCCCACTCATGGAAGAATGTAGGTATTGGTCGTTCATGCATCCTAGGGTTAAAGTGAATAATAGAGAGAACTCCATTTGATATATTGATGTCATTAAACTGCTCTTCATTATAATATTCGCTATCTTTTATTACAGGAAAAAATTTGCATCAATCACAATTTCAACATTATATATTTTAGGTTCTGAGTTTTCGTATGTTGTCATGTTCTAATGTATTTGTTCATTTCACTGTATATTTTATCCATTTTGAGTGTGAGTTGTTTCATTGATTTGTAATTTTTCATCTCCTGAATTCATCCAGATCCGTCAGCTCTTTTATCATTTTAGGCTGAGACCCTTCCTTTGTTTTGATAAAGATGTATCCATTTCTTGTCCATGTTGATGCTATTTTGTTTTGGTTTTTTTAACCACCTTGCTTCCTTTACAATTTTTCCATTTTTTGGGGGGTTAGATGTTCATTTATGTAAACTTTTGATCCCTGCAGATTTCTTTTATTATGCATAACATAGTTTTTTGTATTCCTGCTAATGAACTTGACGACTACTGACGGTTTGAATCTTGGTGAATTACTGGGGAGGGTGTGACAGAACGAAATGTCCTCATAGTCTATGTCAATGTTCTTGCCCTTTAAGAAAGTAACTGCAAGTTCCTCCAGAGTCTCTTGTTCTTCCTGAGATTCATACTCATTTATTATTATTTTTTTCTTTCGGCTTTTTCCCTGCGTTAGGGGTCACCACAGCGATCTAGTCGCATGAAGATTTGGCAGTTGTTTTTAGCCGGATGCCCTTCCTGACACAACCACAGACCACCGAGCAACCACAGCCCTCTGTGTGGAGTAGAGAGCTGATATCTAGGGTTCCCGGGGGAGCAGATGGTGTGGGTTAAGGGCCTTGCTCAAGGGCCCAGAGTGGGGCAGATGAGGGTGGAGACAGGTGTGACCGCTTCACTTATCCCACCCACATCTTTGATGTTGTCGGTACCGGGGCTTGAACCGGCGATCTTCCAATCACAAGTGCACCTTCTTAACCTCTGCGCCACCACTCCCAAGATTCATACTCATTTGGATCATTGTTATTAGGAGCTCTTTTATGTGTCCAACACTCACTAACATCAAGTCCTGAGATCACCACGTTGTCTTGCTTTGTGTATTGTTCTAAATCCTCTATTCTTCGTTCTAATTCAGCAATTTTATTGTCTTTGCTAATTATCAGTTCTTTCAGTTCTCTTATTTCTTTAACCAGACCAGCCTGGGAATCCATTTTTGCTGTTAAATTTTCTATTTGTTCACTCATAAAGTTGAGTGATACTTTAAAGTCTTGCATATCTGAGTTGTTTCCCTCCGAGTCTGGTGACTTTTGTCCTCTATTTCTCATATTTACAGAGTCTGGTGACTTTGGTCCTTTACTTCTCGTCATACTTACAGAGTTTGTGATCTAGTGGTAGCAGGTCTTTGGTTTGATTACTGAACCACGTGGCCCTTCCACGAGGCTCACAGGCCTAACGATGGTGGCTGTGGCCCAGCAGTGCAGCACCCAGATCAGCAGTTATTAGATCAGAACTCACGGTTTCAGCAGCCTGCAGCAATCAGATCTATTATCCGAAGAGGTTTGCTCACTGGATCCGATGTAGCCCAGTTAGCACAGCACCTATCTCCAGTAGCTCCAGGCCCAGCTCCGACTCTCACTAGATCCGATGTAGCCCAGTTAGCACAGCACGTAGCTCCAGGCCCAGCTCCGACGCCAGCCTAGCCTCAGGCGGCGGTCCCCCCGCTCTCTCACGGCGCTCGGCCAAGCTCGAAACTTCAGGCGGGGGTCCTCCGGTTCTCCCACGGCGCTCCAGGCGGCTCGGCCCACTCGCGGCGCTTGGCCCAGCTCGAAGTTCCAGGCGGCGTTCACGGCGCTCGACCCACCACCGCGCTACCACTGTAGCGTGCTTTGTTGTATTCTTTCGCTGCAACAAAGCACCTCCAGCGTGCCGGCCCGCTTTTCTTCGTAACAACCAGCGTATTTTCCGGTTTATTTGTTCACGAAGCCCGCAGCTACGGCACCCGGTTACGGTGACCTAGCTCGGTTAGCTTTGATTAGCCCGGTTTGTAGCTACGCTGGGCTAACTCTCGGCAAAAACTCACGGACACGTTGGCTTGTAGATTCATAATTCTGGATCGCATGTTCCAGTCCAATTTCCGTAGCTTTTTCAGCGCTCCTCTCTGCACATCTCTGCACATCCAGCGCAAAAAAGCTCTCCAAATACTCCTTTTGGAGGTAGTACTGGCAGGAGCCCGACTAAAAACGTCCACTCTGTTCAGCCGCCATCTTGTTTTGTAACCCGGATTTCGATGTAAGTCGGAAAACACATACACACTGGCCGTCCCATATACACATACATGTACGATACTGTACAGTTACCAAGCACTTAGCCTATCCTAACACAGTACCCTACATAATTATCAAAAAACACATACTGTACATTTGGAGCCATAATGAAGGAAAAAAAGAGTTAATTTCTTACTGGGAGCTGGGGAAGCCTTCCTCCGTCTGTTAGCATGTTAACTTGTTGAACCTCCAAGCTCTGCAGCTTCCTGCTGCTTCACGCGGTCCCCATCATTTACAGCAAGGTCTGCTAGCATGTTAGCTCGTTACACCTCCGGTCCAGCTCACTGTTTCTGCCATATGGTGACACTGTACACCTGTCCACCTTCGTGCACCTTTTGTTTACGATGTAAAACTGCTGTTGGCTCGGTAAATCTGCCGTATTCTGTTGTAAAACCACTGTCAACCTCTGTCCAGTAAGGTCTCCACCACCACTACTGCTGTTTCTGCCGTGAAACTTGGTCCAGAGCTGGTCTCTCTCTGTGTTTTTCCACTGCGTCAAGCTACTGCTACTTCTACCGTCATACAGGAAGTACAACCGGAACTGGCTTTTCAAAGTTCAACAATTTTTTCAAAATAATTTTTTTAATTAGATACGTGACGTTACCATACCATACCATACCATTTTATTTATAAAGCACTTTAAACAGGAACAAGTCCACACAAAGTGCTGGACAAACAAACACGCAACAGGCAACACAGACAATGAGGTACAACACGAAAAACATAAAAAACATTGCAGATCATAAATAAAACGATCCAATACAAATCAGCTGGCATTGAAAGCGATGGAGTAGTAGTGAGTTTTTAACCGGGATTTGAAAACCGAGAGGGAGGGGGCCTGTTTGATGAGCAGCGGTAACTCGTTCCAGAGTCTTGGGCCTGCTACAGAGAAAGCCCTGTCACCCCTGCGCTTAAGGCGAGTTTCTGGAACTATTAAGAGTACCTGATCCTCTGACCTCAAAGCACGTGGAGGGACATATGGGTGTATCAGATCCGAGAGATAGGCGGGGGCGAGACTGTTCAGCGATTTGTAGACATACATGAGAATTTTGAATTGGATTCGAAGATGAACCGGTAGCCAGTGAAGGGAGGCCAAGACTGGTGTAATGTGCTCTCTTTTGCGTGTGCTGGTTAAAAATCGGGCAGCTGCGTTCTGAACCAGTTGTAATCGTGCAATGGTGGCTTGACTGACGCCAAGCAGAAGGGAATTGCAGTAATCCAGCCTAGATGTAATGAATGCGTGAATCACTGTCTCCAGGTTGTTTTTTGATAATATGGGCTTCAGCTTAGACAGACGCCTCAGCTGGAAAAAACAGGATTTGACAATCATGTTTACATGACTGTTGAGTTTCATGGAAGGATCCATTATCACTCCCAGATTTGTGACTTTTTGTTTTTCGGACAGGGGTAGAGCAGACAGGTCAATGCAGTGGTTTGAGGTTGTGTCATTGGGAAGGAACAATATGGCTTCCGACTTCTTATCGTTGAAGCTTAAGAAATTTAAAGCCATCCAGTCCCTGATGTCAGCCAGGCAGTCGAGCAGAGGTTGAATAGAGCCTGTACCATTTTGTCTTAGGGGGAAGTAAATTTGACAGTCATCAGCGTAGAAGTGGAAGGGTATATTGTGTTTCCGGAAAATAGCACCGAGTGGCAGCAGAGGACCCAGGATGGACCCCTGCGGAACCCCCCATTTAAGAGCCGCCACTGCAGAAGTAAAATCGTTGATGGAAACACAAAAGGATCTGTCAGAGAGATAGGATCTGAACCAGTTTAGGGCTGATCCTGAGATGCCCACCCACTGCTCCAACCTAGCAATGAGGATCTCATGGTCGATGGTGTCGAAAGCGGATGTGAGGTCCAATAGGACAAGCAGCACAGAGTCACCAGTATCTGTGGATAGGAAGATGTCGTTAAAAACCTTCAGTAGGGCAGTCTCAGTGCTGTGGAGGGATTTGAAGCCAGACTGGAATAGCTCGGGGATAGCGTGATCCTCCAGGAAGCACTTTAGTTGGGACTCAACTATTTTCTCTAGAAGTTTAGAAACAAATGGGAGTCTGGAGACAGGCCTGAAGTTGGATAATACTGACGGGTCGAGGTTTGGTTTTTTCAGGAGGGGTTGAACAGCAGCATGTTTTAATGATTTTGGCACCACACCCGAGGATAGACTGCTATTTACAATCGAGAGAATGGAGGGACCTAGAGTGTGAAAAACCTCCTTTAGGAGCCGAGGGGGGACCACATCGAAGGGGGAGCCAGATGGTTTCAGGCTGCACATGACCTGCTCTAGAGAGGACAGAGAGACTGGTTCAAAATGGTCACAAACAGCAACAGATTGAGGTGGGATGGATGGATCGTTAGATGGAGGAGAAATGAGAGCCCTGGTGGTTGCGATTTTATCTAAAAAGAAATGTTGGAAGTTCTCGCACAGCTCAGTCGAGGCTTCCATGGGTGATTGTTCAGTGAGGTGGAGAACAGAGTTTAGGGTGGAGAACAGAACTCGAGGATTGCGAGAGTTTGCAGCAATGATATCAGAGAAGTATTGTGATTTAGCAGTTTTCACTGCTTTCTGATATCGGCGCCAGCTCTCTTTTACCATCTGAAAAGAGACCTGCAGTCTGTCTTTTTTCCATTTCCTCTCCGCCTTTCGGCATTGCTGCCTGGCAGCTCTGGTCGTGTCATTCAGCCACGGTTCGGCCCTGAGTTTTGGTCTTCTAGGTATAATAGGCGCCACTTGATCCAAAGCCTTTAAACCAGGGGTGTCAAAGACCCGGCCCGCGGGCCGCATCCGGCCCGCCAGGGGGTTTTAGTCGGCCCGCAGATGAATCTGAATTATTAAAAAAAAGAATAAACGCTATTTTCTTAAAAATCTACAGTTCCTATGTTGTCCGCTATAGAGGCGCTGTGTTTTAGTCAGTTCCTATGTTGTCCTACTCAAAACCGGCTGTCTCTAGGACCCAGGGGCGCTGTGTTTATGGGAGACGCAGCAGATAGCAAACAGAGGCTCTGCTCATTTTCCCTGTCTTCATGTGCGCAGCAAACGTTCCTCCTGATGTGAAACAGTACAAAAACAAGATTTCAGGGTGGCTGAGGGAGTTTGAGAAACGATTTCAGGTCTTTAGAATAGAATATATCTTTATTGACAGGGCACATGATTGAAATTACGCACACAAGATGGGCCGAGTGCACGAAGCCACAGTCGTGTCAGCACCGCCACAAAGGCAAACTCGAGACAGAATTTGCAGTTTTTCTCTCACCATCAGAGCTTCTGATGTGCTGTTGACATGTTGAAATCATTTATTTGCAGTGTGATGTAGAATTGAAGGACAAATTTGCCTCTGTGGGCTTGGAAACATTTTACAAGTATCTCTTACTGTCCTAAACTGACAGCACTGGCTGCAAAAATGTCCATGTTTGGGACTACCTGTGAGCAAGGTTTCACTAATGAACATTAATAAAACAGCTACGCTCAAAGCTCAATTTATGTGTTCACAGTTGCTTCCTAGATGTGGAAAATGGATTTAAAATTCATTCATTTCTAAATTTTTATGATGCATTTTTAACATGCAGGAAAGTGTTTTAACAAAACTGTTTTTTTTTTATGTCCAGAGGCCCAGACTTAGCTTTTTTAGATTTTTCCTGGATTATTGAGCATGCATCAGGGTATTTAACAAAACAGTTTGTTGACTAAATGTTTTAAAACATGCAATCACTGATCAGTTTTTTAATGTGTAATGCCTTAAAATGTTAATATTTTTATAATTTATTTATTCTTTGCACTAATACAAAGAAAAAAAAGTGGACTTTTGGAATGAGTATTCTGGTCTGGCCCCCTTGAGATCAGATTGATGCTGCATTCCAGTTGTCCTCGGAGGTCGTAATTACGAGCTTCCGAGCAGTAAAAATCAACTGGAACGCCCCCTCAGGTCGTAATTACAACTCGTGGACTCGGTCTCGCCACACCATACCCGAGTTCGCCGAGATCATCGTTTCAAAATGGCTGCTCCTCGCATCAACAGTGAGTGAAAGAGTTACTTTTTACTCTTTTTCGCTGTTCTTTGTGGTTTACTCAGCCGTAACTTCACATTAACACATTCAGGCATTGTAGTTCTTTACAGTAATGATAATGATTTGTTTAAACAGCCGCTGTGCGTCGACAACGGCTCGCAAAACGGCTGTGAGGCGGCATTGTTGTTGTTTAGCACAGTACTCATTTTAGCTGTTCAGCGTTCATTGTTTATCATTAACTCAGTAACACATTTCGTACTTTACAGTGATTATTGTACGATATGTCGCCTAATAATTAGAGGGTGTTTCTAAGCGGTTTGTGTTTTCTAAAGAACGTGATTGTTGTCGTGTTGATGTGATGTAGCTGCGTCGGAGACCTGCAACCTCGTTGTTCTTTGTTCACCTTTACATGTGTTTTTAGCTAGTAAACTAATGTTTTGCACCATAAACTGTTTTTAAAAGTCTATCAAGATTTATCTTGGCTTGTCAGGGTGGGAATCCAGTTTAACAGAATCAATTATTTTGTTTAAAAAAAAAAGCAAAACTTGAAACCCAAACCATCCTGTCAATCCACAGCTGTGTGTGTCTGTGTTGGGGGTGTGTGTGTGTGAGAGAGTGAAAATCGACCTTATTTATACTTATTATTGTGGGTTAGTTTTGTGAGTTACTGTCATCTGTGATTTGTTGTTAACCATGTGTATATTTCTTTGCAGTTTGTCGACATGGAGATGAACATGTTCCTGGACCCGAGCAGACAAACCCGTTTCCCTGGTCCCTTGTTCCAGAGGAATGGTGACTCCTTGACATATTTTATTGATGAAACAACATCAATAAAACATTACTAAGTAAGATTTTTGTGAAGTTAGTTATTTTGATTTAGTTTTAGCTGGTAGCTCATTTTACTGAGACCTCAAATTGTACCTGTGCCTTGTTGTCATACGTTATTAAAAACAATTTGAAATAACAAATGCACAAATTCTTGTCTTACTTCACAATAAGTGTGGTTTTTCAGTAGAATAAAGGAAAGCAGGTAATGAAAAGAAACTATTTAGAATGAAAGTAAATTCAGTGTAAAAGAGGAACACCTCTGGTATTCAAACACGACAATTTGTCATGATGCACTGCAGTTTTTCATCAATATTTTTGGAAACCGATGTACTTGCAGAGAAACTAGTGCTCTCATGTTCTCATCGGGCAGAGTTT
>JBBPBX010029468.1:0-35868 GCA_038048925.1 Garcialebias charrua
AAACAGTGGCATTGACAAAAAGACAGGAGAAAGAACTGGAAGTGGCAGAAATGGAAGATTTTGAGATTATGAGTGACAAGGGTGGCGAAGATTAGGAATGAGATCACCAGATGTTCAGCACAGGTTGAACAACGGGAGCTAAAGTTAGAAAGGCCAAACTGAGATGGTTTGGAATGTCCAAAGGAGTCTCTCCTTTGGACATTCCAAACCATCTCAGTTTGGCATGTCCAAACCACTGTCTCAGTGGTTTGGACATGTCCAGAAGAGGGACAGTGGTTTGGACATGTCCAGAAGAGGGACAGTGGTTTGGACATATCCAGAAGAGGGACATTGGGTAAAAGGATGAAAGAAAAAGTAGAAGGAGAAATGCAGCTTCTAAGAAAAACACAGGACATACCCTTTCCAAAAAATTAGAATATCATGGAAAAGTTGTTTAACGTCCATAATTCCATTCAAAAAGTTAAATAGATGATAGATTCAGGGCCCACAATTTAAACGATTTCAAGTATTTGTGACTGGCCACAGCATAACCAGGAACAAGTCTCCCCTGGTTCATTTTGAGTTATTTACAGAATCTGAAAGTGTAGGTTCTAAGCTATCCGATGATGCCAAACACATGGCACTCAAAAAAAAAAAAAAGAAGATACAGCCATTTCAATGTTGGCAATCTGCAAATAAGATTAGGAAGAAAACAGGCCTCAAAGTTTTAGAAGAAAGTCCCTATTCCTGAAGTGTTACCTGGGGGTGTTAACAATTGCTGTTCATTTACATTAATTTGCCTTAACCCCAACCCCCAGCACTGACTGTCAACACAGACTGGGCGGTGTTTCTCTCAAATCTGCATATTATTGGCTGAAACCAATAACAAGCAGTGGGAAAAGCTCCGAAACCAGCCTTAAAGACCGCATGTTAATCAGCGTGTGGTTTCCACCCCCCCGATATGCAAATCTCGGCCGACTCGTTTTTACTCTGAAAACAAGCTGAATTCTAACACAAAGTTTTATCAGTTTAAACACTTCTAAAGTGTTTTTTAAAGCATGTGGTGGTTTCTTCACAACTTCAACTAGTATATTTAGCAAAAAAACGATTTTCACTATTTTCTCAGAACTTGAAGCTTTTATTGATATTTTTTTTTTAGTTTGAGTGTGAGAGACTTGTTCCTGCTTTTCCCGTGGCCTGTCACATTTATTTGTTTAATTTTACACAATTTGGGCTTCCAGTTCATGAAATGCACAAAAACAGAATTTCAAAAAATTTGAATACCGTGAAGACATCAGCCCACACTATTCAGTTTTTGCCGAAAACAAACAAACAAAGAAATTAGGATCACAACAAATCAATCAAAATATGGTACTTTCAAAACGATATGTCGATCTTCAATACTTGTTTGGGAATCCCTTTGCCTTAATCACTGCCTTGATATGACGTGGCATTAGACAATCAGCCTGTGGCATTGCCTGGGAGTTATGGAAGCCCAGATTTCCTTGATGCTTGCTGGCAGCTCTTCTTTGTTGTTGGGTCTGGTGCCCCTCATTTTCCTCTTGAGAATACCTTATAGATGCTCATTGGGGTCTAGGTCTGGCGAGTTGGCTGGCCAGTCAAGCACTGTGATGGCATGGGCATCAAACAAGGTTTTGGTGCTTCTGGCGGCATGGGCAGGGGCCAGGTCCTGCTGGAAGATGAAATCTGCATTTCCATCCAGATCTTCAGCAGAAGGAATCATGAAGTACTCTAAAACATTCTGGTAGACTGTTGTGGTGACCTTGGATTTAAGAAAGCAGAGTTTACCAACACCTGCACCAGGCATTGCACCCCAAATCATGACTGACTGTGGATATTTCACACTGGACCTCAAGCAGTATGGGCCCTGTTCCTCACCCTTCTCCAAATCCTTGGACCTTAATTTCCCAATGAAAGGCACACTTCACTTTCATCGAAAAAGAGGACCTTGGACCACTGGCCAATGGTCCAGCCCTTCTTCTCCTTGTCCCAGTTGAGACGCTTCCTACGTTGGCTCAGGTTTAGAAGTGACTTGACCCGAGGAACCAGACAGTTGTAGCCCATCTCCCGGATGCGTCTGAATCTTCTCTGTTTGATAATCCGCTGAAGCCAATGGTCAGCTCTTTTGCTGGTGCATCTTCTCTTGCCACATTTTGCCCTTCCACTAGACTTTCCATTGATATGCTTGGATACAGCACTCTGTGAACAGAGTTGAACAACGGAAGTTGAAGGGAAGTTGAACAACTTTTCCATGATATTCTATTTTTTTTGGAAAGGGTCTGTATGGATGCAGTTAGAGAGGACACGGATGTAGTTGGCCTGAGGACAGAGGGTGCAGAGGACAGAGGGAGATGGAGGAGGATGACGACTCGCTGTGGTGACCTATGAAAAGGGAAAAGCCAAAAGAAGTAGTTTACAGTAATAGGTTATGTAATGTAAAATTTACTGTTACATACTGAATTTCTCTTTGATTTCTTACCATACCATACCATACCATACCATTTTATTTATAAAGCACTTTAAACAGGAACAAGTCCACACCAAAGTGCTGGACAAACAAACACGCAACAGGCAACACAGACAATGAAGTACAACACGAAAAACATAAAAACATTGCAGATCATAAATCAAACGATCCAATACAAATCAGCTGGCATTGAAAGCGATGGAGTAGTAGTGAGTTTTTAACCGGGATTTGAACTGTGCTGATCTGCAGCATGAAAACATCCACTGCAGTAACTGTTTTGTCATTAGTAACTTCAAATTTTTTTTTGTCTTCTTTGCCTTAAAGGCACGGTCTGCAGTTTCTGTAAAGCCCTGAAACTTAGGAAATTTTCGAGCAGAAACCCTTCTCCCTCCTCCCCCTTGCACTCTGGCTGACCTGAAACTCCGCCTCCTTAGCTCCTCCTCCACAGCTTGGCCTGTCTCGTGAACGCGCATGCATTGTAAACACAGTTCTAAGATGGCGTCGGCGCAGTCACCCGATCGACTATTTCCTTCTCAAATCTTTGCGTATTTGTAATAAAGTATCGTAAATTATGTATAACCCTTTCAATAAGTTATGTTATAATACTTTGCTGCAGTGTGTGACATTTTATCTGTGTTACGCATCGTTTTGAAACATTCTCGATGGTCTTCAGACGAGGAATTTACACCCAGAGGGACCTACGGTCCGAAGAAGAGGAAAACAGCTGGACTTGTTCATATTCTGGTTTTGTTACATAATGAGATTCGATGCTCACAGGGGGAGTTGATGAAAACAAACAGTTCTCATAGTCACCCTGTTTTCATGCAAACCTTTAAATTGATGATTCTTCATGAACATGCAGTGAAATAATTTTCTATTTGAAAGAACACAGCGACAAAATCTTTTTTATTTATTTATTTAGACAATAAATACACAAAAAACCTAAATAAATATGTGACAAGGATCATCAAACCGTTACATAACGCACTTAAATAACCATAAATAAAGCACTGAGCATCCACCCTGATGTTAAATACTCTGTTGTGTACTTAGTTTGATTTAAATAACTTTTTAATAAAACTGGACAGAAATTAAACAGAACTTAATTAACTCCAAATTCTTCCTAACCTGCAGCCTTCAGGGCAACAGAACAGCAAGCAGGGCCCAGGTGACTGATCTGGTCTTCACTTAAGTGGGTCAGGTCAATAAATATGTGGAGCTTCTCCAGATTGTCAGCTTGTCCAAACATCTAAAGTCCATAGAGAACCACCTGATCTCCACTCTTTCATTTGTGTATATATATAATATATATATATATATATATAGTTATAAATATAGGTATCTATATGTATATATACTATATATATATATATAGTTATAAATATAGGTATCTATATAAAAAAATAACTATATTTATAACTACAGTATACAGTATATACTATATATATACTGTATATCTATATATGTATATATATATCTATCTATATATGTATATATATATATATATATATCTATCTATATATATATATATATATATATACTATATATATATATATATATATCTATATATCTATATATATATATCTATATATCTATANTATATATATATATATATCTATATATATATCTATATATATCTATATATATATATATATATATCTATATATATATTATATATCTATATATATATATATCTATATATATATCTATATATATATATATATATCTATATATATATATATATATATATATATATATGTATGTATGAATGTAGAATGATGAACATATTCTACCATTGCTGTTCATCATTCTTTAGTTAGTAGCAGGTCACTTTTGTAAATGAGCCCTCGAGGCTCAATGAGATTTACCTGACTAAATAAAGGTTGAATGAATGAATGACTACTGTATATATATATATATATATACAGTATATATAAATAAAAAAATTAAGGTTCATTGATAAACTTCATCAACTCGTTTAAAAGTTCTTTTCTTTTAATTGAGGATTTTTGGGATTGAAATTGCCCCAAGGCCACACCCTGCCACAGATCTTTGGAGGACACCCCACGTGGAGATGGTCTTCATCTGGTCTCCATGGGTCAGTCCTCAGTGCTGGTTGATCACCTTCGGTCTCACGCAGGTGCAACCCACTGAGATGAGTTTGGACTCCAGGCGGTAGTGGTAGCTGTGCCTGGCCCTGGCGTCTTGACTCGCCTCAGAACCAGCACCTGATGCAGAATGGGACGGGACTCCAGGCCCCCGTCCTCCAGTCCTTGGTGGTCCAGGCAGGTTTTGAGCAAACAGTGAGCCTGCGACAGCGCATGAGGGTACATGTTGTCATCCCTGGAGATGCTGAGGACAGAGAGGAGACAAAAACTGTTAACAGGACTCTGAGCTTCATGAAGGACAACACACTGAGGAGCTGAAGCCTCACTTGTAGGTCCACGGTGAGATGGAGTCGCTGGCCAAAGAACTGACTTTTAGGCTGGGAACTAAATTGTTTGGGTCCAAACGCAGAGGGACCGTTTCTTCTGCTAATCCTTCAAAGGACTTCCTGTGTGGCTTTGCTGCTGTCTGTGGGACCACCACCACCATCATCATCAACAGGACAGCGCTGACAACCTGAGGAAGAAGAACATTCATTCATTCAACCTTTATTTATACAGGCTAGCCTCGTTGAGCCACGGGGACTCATTTACAAGAGAGACCTGTCTCACTCACACCTAGGGTCAATTTAGAGTTACCAATCAGTCTAACATGCATGTTTTTGGTCTGTGTATGTTATACATGAACACAGAATTTTAATTAAGTCATCTTTTTAAAAATTCTTAAATTTATAAAGTTGTACATTTTCTGTGACGTGGTTAGAAAAATAAAATAATAAAAAAAATAAGCTTCAAAGATATTTATTGTCAATATTGTGCATCTGTATTATTCTAATTTTATGTCCACTAAAATTGCAGCACAGAAAAGCCATAACAATAAAGAAATACATTATATAAAAACTGGAGCGTGAGATTGATAGGCGGATAGGTGCAGCGTCCGCAGTGAAGCGGGCGCTGTACCGGTCTGTCGTGGTGAAGAGAGAGCTGAGTCAAAAGGCAAAGCTCTCAATTTACCGATCGATCTACGTTCCCACCCTCATCTATGGTCATGAGCTTTGGGTTATGACCGAAAGAACAAGATCTCGGATACAAGCGGCTGAAATGAGTTTTCTCCGCAGGGTGGCTGGACTCTCCCTTAGAGATAGGGTGAGAAGCTCAGTCATCCGGGAGGGACTCGGAGTAGAGCCGCTGCTTCTCCACATCGAGAGGAGCCAGTTGAGGTGGCTCGGGCATCTGGTTAGGATGCCTCCTGGACGCCTCCCTGGTGAGGTGTTCCGGGCATGTCCCACCGGGAGGAGACCCAGAGGAAGACCCAGGACGCGCTGGAGGGACTATGTTTCTCGGCTGGCCAGGGAACGCCTTGGGATTCCCCCAGAGGAGCTGCTCCAAGTGGCTGGGGAGAGGGAAGACTGGGCCTCCCTACTTAGGCTGCTACCCCCGCGACCCGACCCCGGATAAGAGGAAGAAAATGGATGGATGGATGGATTATATAAAAACAACTATTAAACTTTGGTTTTTGTTTCTGCCTACCGTAATATCTGGTGGAAATACATTTCATAAACAATATTAGACATACAACCTTACCATCTACATTTTAAAATTGTGTAATAATATTATGATCACAGTTATATTAGTTGCAGTGCAAACCATAAAATAATCTTGACATAAATACAGTTTCCCCTTACTTACCTTGTTTCCAAAACCTGAATGGGAGTCTCCCCAAATTCACTTCTGAGACCTTCCCCAAAGTCATCATCTCTGCATAAAAACATATAATGTAGTTCAAACAATAATCAGATATTCTTTTCAACACATTTATCACACAATGACAAATTTATCTAACATATCAAAGCATGTAGGATGATTTAAAAAATAGCATCAAACAGCCATCTTCCATCCTGTTCTGCTGCTAGAAGTAAAATTTGAACTTTTTATGCTCTCCTTTCATCCTGCTTCACTGCATGCTCATGTCCGCAGCAAACTCGTCCACCCCACCGCAAGTTTTACAGATTTTATTCCAAAATTTAATAATTTTTGAGGCCCTTTATACAGGTAAACGTCCAAAGAGGTTGAGATGTATGCATCAACAACATATATTGTGTAGTACAACTAACAGACTTTTAGATTATGAACACCAAATGATCTGCAGACAATATGCTAATTGCTAGTTGTTGAGATCATGCCTCTCTTACACAGACAGCGCAGTTACAGTACTTTCAACATATCTGCATGCTGATCCACAATACAATAAGTTAGGATAACTAAATGTACGTATCAAAACAATACTGAGGTTGAATGAGTTAGCTGCTGCCATTAGCATCACGTCAGCTGTAGGCCGGAAAACGATTTTAGCCTGTTGTAGATAATATCATGGCATTTGCGCTATCACATGAGTCAAGCAAAGACACTTACTTTTCAAGCAGGAAAGTTGCTAACTCTGCATCGCTTTGCAATCCTCTGAGCACTCGAGGCTCTCGCCACCTCCGCCATCTTGAAACAGCTACTGTTTGAGACGGGAGCGTGCCCACTGCCCGGCTGCTGCTGCTGCGCCTGCGCGCTGCCGCTGGGAGAGGCGGGGGGGAGGGCGGGGGAAGCTCGTTCATGAAAATAACTCTGTTTTGATTGGCTGGTCAAAAACGGCCCGCTCTGGTTTTTATAAATGCTATTTTAACCACCGGGAGACGCCAGAGGAATATAGTATTTCTCAAAGATTACCTGTTTAACATCACTCTGACAAAAAATAGTGACTGAGAGAAGAAATATGTTTATAAAAAAAGCTACATACTGCAACTTTAATGTTGGTCGATAAGAAATAAATGCCTCACTAAATAATAGTGCAATAAACAATACCGGTAAATAACAATAACAATTAAAGCTGCAAGCAGCATTGAGGCCCTCGCAACTTAGCGCCACTCCGGCCTTATTGTGGCGACCGCGGGAGCTCCAGCTCGTCCGCTCGGTCGCCACCTCGAACGCTCTCGTGCCCACCCCGCACCCGTTTGCCAAGAACAGCTAGCGAATACAGTTTCAGTCTTGTATGTTACACAGGCAGAAGTTGGAAGTCACCCAATAATCATGAGTTTTTTGTATGAGTTGGCAGGGCTTAAGTGGTGTCATGAATCAACAATACCAATTTGTATAGAAGTGCTCATTGATCAAGTACAAAAAATCTGATGCAGATGGGATTATGTATCACTGAGATAGGGGGCGCACTGGAGTACAATTTTCAGCAATGTGTCCAAAAGTGCTCACTGATGAAGCACCATAAATCTGGTGCAGATCATTTTATGTATCACTGATCTGTAACTGTTGGAATAATGTAGGGGGTGCACTTTAGTCAAATGTTAAACAATTATATCAGTGTGTTTAGAATTGCCCACAGATGATGCACAATAAATCTGGAACAGATCAGATGGTCTATCTTTGACATGTAACAGTTTGAATTATGTAGGGGGTGCACTGGAGTCAAAAGTTAAATAACAATAGAAATGTGTGTAGAAGTCCTCACTGATGACGGACAATAAATGTGGTACATGTTGGATGATATATCACTGATCTGTAAGTGTTGGAATAATGTAGGGGGTGCACTGGAGTGAAATTTTCAAGAACAATACCAATGTGTTTAGAAGTACCCACAGATTATGCACAATAAATCTGGAACAGATCAGATGGTCTATCATTGACATATAACAGTTTGAATTATGTAAGGGGCGCACTGGAGTCAAAAGTTAAATAACAATAGAAATGTGTGTAGAAGTCCTAACTGATGACGTACAATAAATGTAGTACATGTTGGATGATATATCACTGATCTGTAAGTGTTGGAATAATGTAGGGGGTGCATTGGAGTGAAATTTTCAAGAACAATACCAATGTGTTTAGAAGTTCTGACAGATGACGCACAATAAATCTGGAACAGATCAGATGATCTATCAATGAAATGTAAGTTTGAATAATGTAAGGGGCGCACTGGAGTCATCTGTTAAACCACAATATCAATGTGTGTATCGGTAGAAGTGCTCAGTGATGAAGCACACTAAATCTCGTCCAGATCGGATAATGTATCATTGAGGTATAACTGTAGTAATGATATAGGGGCGCTGTGGAGAGTATTGGCCACTTATCATGGATGCCTGTTGAAGTGGTGGATAATGATCAATATTTGCGATTTTGGTTAACCTCGGTTCAAATCTGTGGAATTTAGAGCCAAACGTATCACGATGGAGTCACATCTGAGATCGTCACGTCACCACGCCGACATCCTCCAGCGAAAAATGTTTGTATCTTAAATAAGTCAGACCAACCTGTTATATGTCTTCTAACAAAGGATCATCCTGATTACCGTACTTTTCGGGATAAAAGTCACTTCTGTGTATAAGCCGCTTTGTCCAATTATTGGGAATAATTTGAAAAAATCCATAAATACGCCGCTTCGCCCTATAAGTTGCATCTATTATGCGACGCGTCAGCACCTCATTTGCCCTGCTGAAAATGGCGGCCACAGAAGCGAGCCAGCACGGAAGGACTTTACAAGATTAACACGGTAAAAACAATTATTTCTTTGCTGAGAAAAAATATATTTCTTAGCTGACATTGTAGCACAAGGGTTCCTGAGCTTAACCGTTCACTCTGTAAGCCTAAAAAAATATCCGTCGAGTGGTTTATGACTATAAACGGAAATAAAACCGAGGCTAATGAGACTATTCCGTCTCTAAAAACACGAATAAAAAATCGAATTTTATCTCAAATGTCTTATACAAGGCAACAGTTTGTACATTAAACCCCATATAATTACACTCTGTAAGCAGAAAAAATATCCGCCGAGTGGTTTATGAGCTATATATCTAAATAGTAGGTATAGTATTTGCTTACGGTAGCTAACCGCTAATAAAATATTGTTTTTTTTATATCTCAAACATCTCATAAAGCTAGTCAGTTGTAAATGACCACCAAATAATTACGCTCTGTAAGTTTCAAGAAAATCCGCGGTGTGGTTTATGAGTTATCTTGCTAAAAAACACAGCTAACTACACGGCTAATAGCAGCTACCTCCAGAGCAGGAGGCCGGGCAGCGACAAGAGTCAGTCTGAGCAGAGGAGGCTTTTTTCGGACACATGAGCTAGAAATGGTCGGTGTACTCTCTGGAAGTGTCCCCCTAGCGGACAAAAGTGGTACTGCACCATTTTTTTTGCCAAAATGAAAAACGGTCATATCCGAGTCAAAAATGGGTCTAAAAATATGGGAAAAAAATCCATAAATATGACGCTTTGGCGTAGTGCTGGGCGATATGGAAAAAATCATATATCACGATATGGACTTTTTTATATCACAATAACGATATATAGGCCTATCACGATATATACAATACGATGTGTGTGTGTGTGTGTGTACAGGAAAAGTTTGGACCAAAGTTTTTTTTATTTTTTTTATTTTACTACAGATACAGTTACAATTATAAGAATGTGAACAAAAAGAACAAGGAAATTTGGACCAAAGTAGAAAAAGAGTTTCTACTTTGGTCCAATTTTTTCCTGCAGGTGGTGGTAAAACAATGGCTGCTAATAAAACCCATGAAGAAGAAATCCGCTCTGGAAGTTGGAGTAAACAAAGCAAGAAACGGCTTTCTTGTGGAAGAAAATGCTGCACAACGAGAAGAGGTGACCAGACCCTGAGGAAGATTGTGGAGAAGGGCAGATTCCAGAGCCACCGTTCACAAGCGTGTGCAGGAAATGGGCTACAGGTGCCGCATTCCCCAGGTCAAGCCACTTTTGAACCAGAAACGGTGGCAGAATCGCCTGATCTGGGCTACAGGGAAGCAGCACTGGACTGTTGCTCAGTGGTCCAAAGTACCGTATTCGTCTGTATATAATACGCAGTTTTTTTGATCATTTGAATGTCCTGCGTATTATACACCGAAGCGTATTATCTATGGATTTTTCCCATATTTTTAGACCCATTTTTCGCTCTGATATCGCTGTTTTTCAATTTGGCCAAAAAATTGTGCAGTACCACTTTTGTCCGCTAGGGAGACACTTCCAGACCGTTTCTAGCTCATGTGTCCGAAAAAAGCCTCCTCTGGTAAGACTGACTCTGTCGCTGCCCGCCCCCTGCTCTGGATGTAGCTGTATTTAGCTGTGAGGTTCGTTGTTTTTGTTAGCAAGATACCGTAACTCATAAACCACACCGCAGATTTTTAAATCCAGCTGATTTCACATTTGGTTAAGCTCAGGAGCCCGTGTGCTATAAAGTCAGCTAAGAAATATATATTTTAAGCGTTTATTTAGCTAAATTTAAAGAAATAAAGCGTCCCACCCGCCTGCATGCAAATCGGCGAACTATTTTTTAAAATCCAGCTCAGACCAGCTGATTTCACATTTGGTTAAGCTCAGGAGCCCGTGTGCTATGACGTCAGCTAAGAAATATATTTTTTCTCAGCAAAGAAATAAATAAAGGCTTCTGAACGGAGTGTTGATAACAACTTGGGCTATCCTGGTCCTTTCTGCTCTGGATGACATGGCGTCCTAGTGTTCCATAAAGAACTTCAAATCGTGACTCATCTGACCACAGAACAGTCTTCCATTTTGCCACACTCCATTTTAAATTACCCCTGGCCCAGTACAAATGTCTGAGCTTGTGGAGCTTGATTAGAAATGGCTTCCTCTTTGCACTGTAGAGTTTCAGCTGGAAACGGCGGATGGCATGGTGGATTGTGTTCACTGACAATGCTTTCTGGAAGTATTCCTGAGCCCATTCTGTTATTTCCTTGACAGTGGCATTGTTCACGAATGAGGGAAAACTGGAGCGTGAGATCGATAGGTGGATAGGTGCAGCATCCGCAGTGAAGCAGGCGCTGTACCGGTCTGTCGTGGTGAAGAGAGAGCTGAGTCAAAAGGCAAAGCTCTCAATTTACCGATCGATCTACGTTCCCACCCTCATCTATGGTCATGAGCTTTGGGTTGTGACCGAAAGAACAAGATCTCGGATACAAGCGGCTGAAATGAGTTTTCTCCGCAGGGTGTCTGGACTCTCCCTTAGAGATAGGGTGAGAAGCTCAGTCATCCGGGAGGGACTCGGAGTAGAGCCGCTGCTTCTCCACATCGAGAGGAGCCAGTTGAGGTGGCTCGGGCATCTGGTTAGGATGCCTCCTGGACGCCTCCCTGGTGAGGTGTTCCGGGCATGTCCCACCGGGAGGAGACCCAGAGGAAGACCCAGGACACGCTGGAGGGACTATGTTTCTCGGCTGGCCTGGGAACGCCTTGGGATTCCCCCAGAGGAGCTGCTCCATGTGGCTGGGGAGAGGGAAGTCTGGGCCTCCCTACTTAGGCTGCTACCCCCGCGACCCGACCCCGGATAAGCGGACGAAAATGGATGGATGGCATTCCTGTTTGAGGTGCAGTGACGTTTAAGGGCCTGGAGATCACAAGCATCCAATAGAGTTTTACGGCCTTGACCCTTACGCACAGCGATTGTTCCAGATTCTCTGAATCTTTTGATGATGTTATCAAAGTCAAAGTCAACTTTATTGTCAGAACTGCAATATGTACAGGACATACACAGGATTGAAATTGCGTTTCTCTCAGTCCCTCGGTGCAACAGTAACCATTTAAACACTAAAACACTAAAACATTTAATAAACATAAGCATAAAATAGTAAAAGTGTAACACTGTCCTGAGTTTTTGCATAGTAGTATAAAAGTATGAAAATTTACACCAACACTAAAACACTAAACATTTAATGAACATAAGCATAAAATGAAATAATAAAAGTGTAATACTGTCCTGAGTTTTTGCATAGTAGTATAAAAAGTATAAAAAGTATATCTATAAAATAAACTGAAGGTTTTAGCATTGACATTTGCAAAGAGTGGCAAAGCAGCATATGAGTTAATGTACACAGTATATGTATGAGGTAGTTGATGTTGGTACTGCATTGGTATTGGTATGCACGGTTGATGATGATAACTTATACGTCTTTGCTATTTTACATTGGGTAACACCATTCTGGTATTGCTGCACTATCTTTCTGTGCAACAATGGTGGAATTGGTGATCCTCTTACCATCTTGGCTTCTGAGAGACACTGACACTCTGAGAAGCTCTTTTTATACCCAATCATGTTGTCAATTGACCTAATTAGTGTTAATTGGTCTTCCAGCTGTTTGTTATATGCTCAATTTCCTTTTTCCAGCCACTTATTGCTACTTGTCCCAACTTTTTTGGGATTTGTTGACACTGTGAAATTTTGAATCAACATATTTTTCCTTTAAAATGTTACATTTATTCAGATTAAACTTTTGATCTGTCATCTATGTTCTATTACGAATAAAATATTGACATTTACCATCTCTACATCATTGCATTCAGTTTTTATCCACAATCTGTTTAATGTCCCAACTTTTTTGGGATTTGTTGACACGGTGAAATTTTGAATCAATATATTTTTCCTTTAAAATGTTACATTTACTCAGATTAAACTTTTGGTCTGTCATCTATGTTCTACAGTATTACAAATAAAATATTGACATTTGCCATCTCTTCATCATTGCATTCAGTTTTTATTCACAATTTGTTTAGTGTCCCAACTTTTTTGGAATCCGGTTTGTACACATTAATTACTATACATTTATCTATCTAAATACAGATACATAATATACATATTTTTTAATTGCTAACCATCTTTAAAATACACACAAAAAATACAATCGGTCAAAATGTAAATGTTTTGATAGAAGTACAGTGAAAAAAAAAGTACAGTGATGAACTATTAAAGTCAGACTAGTTGTCTGACTTTACCCTGGAAACAAAAAAAAATATGTATAATTTTATAACAGGTGAGCAGAGTCTAATGTTTTTTTTAATGATTCTTTAAAGGTCAAATGCAAATGGAAATATTTCTTAACTTCCATTAAGGATTTAAACAAACACTATACAGTACACACTTTAACATTGTAAAATATATTTAGGAAATGTAATGTTCAAGGTCAGAGTCAGAGATACTTTATTGTCATTCACATCTCATGTGGTACATGTGATGGAACGAGATTATGTACACAGAGTCCCAGTTACATCCAACAATAAAATGTAAAAGGAAAACAGTTATAACATCCAAGATATGAACTAAGAAAAACATCAACTAAAAATACACTAAGCCCTAATAGCATAAAAACATTACTCCAAACACCCGCTCATTCTCAATCTGTTCATCTGGACAATTTCTTTTTAGTAGAAACGTTTCACCCTCACTCCAGAGGGCTTCGTCAGTCAGAGCAGTCCAAAGCAAACTGAAGTTACCCCACCAAGTAAACAACTTAAGTGGACCAACCAGTTTGCTGTAGCCTGATGGTTTCTGAGAATGAACTTTCTGGTCTTGAACCACTTTGGACATGTCTGCCTGCCTGGGAGGAGTCGACGAGGGACAAGCCCCCAGAAACCATCTTGGCTACAGCAAACTAGTTGGTCCACTTAAGTTGTTTACTTGGTGGGGTAACTTCAGTTTGCTTTGGACTGCTCTGACTGACGAAGCCCTCTGGAGTGAGGGTGAAACGTTTCTACTAAAAAGAAATTGTCCAGATGAACAGATTGAGAATGAGCGGATTTGATACCTGGACTATTGAGAATGAACTTTCTGATTACTCCAAACAGCAGCACGAACATGAGTCTGTATGAGCCGATGAGCATGAATGAACACAGCAACATGAATCAGATCAGCAGCAACATGAAACATCAGCAGCAACGTGAAACAGATCAGCAGCAACATGAAACAGATCAGCAGCAACATGAAACAGATCAGCAGCAACATGAAACAGATCAGCAGCAACATGAAACAGATCAGCAGCAACATGAAACAGATCAGCAGCAACATGAAACAGATCAGCAGCAACATGAAACAGATCAGCAGCAACATGAAACAGATCAGCAGCAACATGAAACAGATCAGCAGCAACATGAAACAGATCAGCAGCAACATGAAACAGATCAGCAGCAACATGAAACAGATCAGCAGCAACATGAAACAGATCAGCAGCAACATGAAACAGATCAGCAGCAACATGAAACAGATCAGCAGCAACATGAAACAGATCAGCAGCAACATGAAACAGATCAGCAGCAACATGAAACAGATCAGCAGCAACATGAAACAGATCAGCAGCAACATGAAACAGATCAGCAGCAACATGAAACAGATCAGCAGCAACATGAAACAGATCAGCAGCAACATGAAACAGATCAGCAGCAACATGAAACAGATCAGCAGCAACATGAAACAGATCAGCAGCAACATGAAACAGATCAGCAGCAACATGAAACAGATCAGCAGCAACATGAAACAGATCAGCAGCAACATGAAACAGATCAGCAGCAACATGAAACAGATCAGCAGCAACATGAAACAGATCAGCAGCAACATGAAACAGATCAGCAGCAACATGAAACAGATCAGCAGCAACATGAAACAGATCAGCAGCAACATGAAACAGATCAGCAGCAACATGAAACAGATCAGCAGCAACATGAAACAGATCAGCAGCAACATGAAACAGATCAGCAGCAACATGAAACAGATCAGCAGCAACATGAAACAGATCAGCAGCAACATGAAACAGATCAGCAGCAACATGAAACAGATCAGCAGCAACATGAAACAGATCAGCAGCAACATGAAACAGATCAGCAGCAACATGAAACAGATCAGCAGCAACATGAAACAGATCAGCAGCAACATGAAACAGATCAGCAGCAACATGAAACAGATCAGCAGCAACATGAAACAGATCAGCAGCAACATGAAACAGATCAGCAGCAACATGAAACAGATCAGCAGCAACATGAAACAGATCAGCAGCAACATGAAACAGATCAGCAGCAACATGAAACAGATCAGCAGCAACATGAAACAGATCAGCAGCAACATGAAACAGATCAGCAGCAACATGAAACAGATCAGCAGCAACATGAAACAGATCAGCAGCAACATGAAACAGATCAGCAGCAACATGAAACAGATCAGCAGCAACATGAAACAGATCAGCAGCAACATGAAACAGATCAGCAGCAACATGAAACAGATCAGCAGCAACATGAAACAGATCAGCAGCAACATGAAACAGATCAGCAGCAACATGAAACAGATCAGCAGCAACATGAAACAGATCAGCAGCAACATGAAACAGATCAGCAGCAACATGAAACAGATCAGCAGCAACATGAAACAGATCAGCAGCAACATGAAACAGATCAGCAGCAACATGAAACAGATCAGCAGCAACATGAAACAGATCAGCAGCAACATGAAACAGATCAGCAGCAACATGAAACAGATCAGCAGCAACATGAAACAGATCAGCAGCAACATGAAACAGATCAGCAGCAACATGAAACAGATCAGCAGCAACATGAAACAGATCAGCAGCAACATGAAACAGATCAGCAGCAACATGAAACAGATCAGCAGCAACATGAAACAGATCAGCAGCAACATGAAACAGATCAGCAGCAACATGAAACAGATCAGCAGCAACATGAAACAGATCAGCAGCAACATGAAACAGATCAGCAGCAACATGAAACAGATCAGCAGCAACATGAAACAGATCAGCAGCAACATGAAACAGATCAGCAGCAACATGAAACAGATCAGCAGCAACATGAAACAGATCAGCAGCAACATGAAACAGATCAGCAGCAACATGAAACAGATCAGCAGCAACATGAAACAGATCAGCAGCAACATGAAACAGATCAGCAGCAACATGAAACAGATCAGCAGCAACATGAAACAGATCAGCAGCAACATGAAACAGATCAGCAGCAACATGAAACAGATCAGCAGCAACATGAAACAGATCAGCAGCAACATGAAACAGATCAGCAGCAACATGAAACAGATCAGCAGCAACATGAAACAGATCAGCAGCAACATGAAACAGATCAGCAGCAACATGAAACAGATCAGCAGCAACATGAAACAGATCAGCAGCAACATGAAACAGATCAGCAGCAACATGAAACAGATCAGCAGCAACATGAAACAGATCAGCAGCAACATGAAACAGATCAGCAGCAACATGAAACAGATCAGCAGCAACATGAAACAGATCAGCAGCAACATGAAACAGATCAGCAGCAACATGAAACAGATCAGCAGCAACATGAAACAGATCAGCAGCAACATGAAACAGATCAGCAGCAACATGAAACAGATCAGCAGCAACATGAAACAGATCAGCAGCAACATGAAACAGATCAGCAGCAACATGAAACAGATCAGCAGCAACATGAAACAGATCAGCAGCAACATGAAACAGATCAGCAACATGAAACAGATCAGCAGCAACATGAAACAGATCAGCAGCAACATGAAACAGATCAGCAGCAACATGAAACAGATCAGCAGCAACATGAAACAGATCAGCAGCAACATGAAACAGATCAGCAGCAACATGAAACAGATCAGCAGCAACATGAAACAGATCAGCAGCAACATGAAACAGATCAGCAGCAACATGAAACAGATCAGCAACAACATGAAACAGATCAGCAGCAACATGAAACAGATCAGCAGCAACATGAAACAGATCAGCAGCAACATGAAACAGATCAGCAGCAACATGAAACAGATCAGCAGCAACATGAAACAGATCAGCAGCAACATGAAACAGATCAGCAGCAACATGAAACAGATCAGCAGCAACATGAAACAGATCAGCAGCAACATGAAACAGATCAGCAGCAACATGAAACAGATCAGCAGCAACATGAAACAGATCAGCAGCAACATGAAACAGATCAGCAGCAACATGAAACAGATCAGCAGCAACATGAAACAGATCAGCAGCAACATGAAACAGATCAGCAGCAACATGAAACAGATCAGCAGCAACATGAAACAGATCAGCAGCAACATGAAACAGATCAGCAGCAACATGAAACAGATCAGCAGCAACATGAAACAGATCAGCAGCAACATGAAACAGATCAGCAGCAACATGAAACAGATCAGCAGCAACATGAAACAGATCAGCAGCAACATGAAACAGATCAGCAGCAACATGAAACAGATCAGCAGCAACATGAAACAGATCAGCAGCAACATGAAACAGATCAGCAGCAACATGAAACAGATCAGCAGCAACATGAAACAGATCAGCAGCAACATGAAACAGATCAGCAGCAACATGAAACAGATCAGCAGCAACATGAAACAGATCAGCAGCAACATGAAACAGATCAGCAGCAACATGAAACAGATCAGCAGCAACATGAAACAGATCAGCAGCAACATGAAACAGATCAGCAGCAACATGAAACAGATCAGCAGCAACATGAAACAGATCAGCAGCAACATGAAACAGATCAGCAGCAACATGAAACAGATCAGCAGCAACATGAAACAGATCAGCAGCAACATGAAACAGATCAGCAGCAACATGAAACAGATCAGCAGCAACATGAAACAGATCAGCAGCAACATGAAACAGATCAGCAGCAACATGAAACAGATCAGCAGCAACATGAAACAGATCAGCAGCAACATGAAACAGATCAGCAGCAACATGAAACAGATCAGCAGCAACATGAAACAGATCAGCAGCAACATGAAACAGATCAGCAGCAACATGAAACAGATCAGCAGCAACATGAAACAGATCAGCAGCAACATGAAACAGATCAGCAGCAACATGAAACAGATCAGCAGCAACATGAAACAGATCAGCAGCAACATGAAACAGATCAGCAGCAACATGAAACAGATCAGCAGCAACATGAAACAGATCAGCAGCAACATGAAACAGATCAGCAGCAACATGAAACAGATCAGCAGCAACATGAAACAGATCAGCAGCAACATGAAACAGATCAGCAGCAACATGAAACAGATCAGCAGCAACATGAAACAGATCAGCAGCAACATGAAACAGATCAGCAGCAACATGAAACAGATCAGCAGCAACATGAAACAGATCAGCAGCAACATGAAACAGATCAGCAGCAACATGAAACAGATCAGCAGCAACATGAAACAGATCAGCAGCAACATGAAACAGATCAGCAGCAACATGAAACAGATCAGCAGCAACATGAAACAGATCAGCAGCAACATGAAACAGATCAGCAGCAACATGAAACAGATCAGCAGCAACATGAAACAGATCAGCAGCAACATGAAACAGATCAGCAGCAACATGAAACAGATCAGCAGCAACATGAAACAGATCAGCAGCAACATGAAACAGATCAGCAGCAACATGAAACAGATCAGCAGCAACATGAAACAGATCAGCAGCAACATGAAACAGATCAGCAGCAACATGAAACAGATCAGCAGCAACATGAAACAGATCAGCAGCAACATGAAACAGATCAGCAGCAACATGAAACAGATCAGCAGCAACATGAAACAGATCAGCAGCAACATGAAACAGATCAGCAGCAACATGAAACAGATCAGCAGCAACATGAAACAGATCAGCAGCAACATGAAACAGATCAGCAGCAACATGAAACAGATCAGCAGCAACATGAAACAGATCAGCAGCAACATGAAACAGATCAGCAGCAACATGAAACAGATCAGCAGCAACATGATGTGATATTTCACAGTGATTATTCTGGTTAGAGATTCATGAGTCTAACAGCCTCAGGGTAGAAGCTGTTCCTCAGTCTAGTGGTTCTACACTTAATGCTCTCAACCTCCTTCCTGAGGGGAGTGGGGCAAAAAGTGTGTGTGCTGGGTGAGTGAGGTCCTTCATGATGCAGGTGGCTCTCTTCCTGCATCTGGAGGTGTAGATGTATGTGATGGGGAGACTGACTCCAACAGACTTCTGTGCAGCCTTCACCACTCTCTTAGCCTGGCCCTCGCCTTCCTGCACAGCTCCGCTCAATTCTCATTTCCCTTCACTGCACAGTCTGGGACTTCTCTCATTAACAACCATTTCTCCGGTAGATTTTTGTTCGGACCAATCAGAGAACAGAAGGGACGGAGTTTTGGACCCTAACCCACGCCCCCACCTGTCCCAGCGCGCAGAGCCCTATAAAAGGGCTCTGCCAGCGCGCAGTCAGCGAGCAGCGGCATGTTCTCATTCAAAGCGATGCAGGACTGTTTTATATGTGACACAAATTTATTAATTTCCCCTTCTTAATCCCTTATCTGGAGTTTTCTTTTGTTTTTTGGGCCAAAAGTCAAGTGATCGCTCGCTCCCTCCTCCTTCTCTCCCTCCGCTGAAATGAACAAGGAAATGGCTGAGGTTGTCACGAGAATTAAACTCGGGTTTTACGTTGCTGACCGAGTCCCATCAGATTTTCTGGTCTTTTGGTGAGCTGGACCAGCGATCCATGGTTTTTATTTTATTTTATTAAAATGTTTTATTAACATATAAACACAGAATTTGCGCAGCGAGAGAAAAGCTGCAGGAGGCGGAGCAGTTGTCAGTCAAGTTCACCAGAGCACGGGGGGTGGCTCTGAGGGGAGGGAGCAGAATGCTTTCCCTGTTCAAAATATCCAATGGTTTTGTTCCTCAGCAGAGGCCAAGAATCGTTTCTCTATGGAAAAAGTCCAGACCCTTGTCTGAAGCGAAGTGAAGGACAGGGTCTGGTTTTAACCAGGCTACCACTCTCTGCAAAACTTTTCTTTCTGCGTCTGATGTTTTTTTTGCCTTTGATGTTTCAATCGTCAAACTTTATGACGAATAAACAGTTTCTGGTATTTAAATATTTAAAAGTTCAATTATTTCAGTAGAAAAAACAATTTATGCCCTTTAGAAGTTGGCTCACTAATTTTATTCACCTTTTCACATCAGTCTGTTGCAAATCACACAACATGCAAAACAAATTAGACTAATATTAATGTTTTTTGTGTCATTATATAGATAAATCATGTGGCAGGAAACTCGGGTAAGCTGCACACCTACATCATGACAGAATTTAAACCGTCAGCCATATTTCTGCCTCATTTGAAACCTTTTCAACACCTAATGTCACGTTAACCGCTGCCCCTCCCTTCTTTGTCACCTTGTAGAAAACAGGATGAAAACACTGCCATCTGATCCGGCTCCTGACAAACCGGTTTCTGTCAGGAGGATGAGCTGACATAGGGTGGAGACAATGGGTGCATGATGGGAGATTAGGAGGACGCCTGTTCAAAGATTAGGCTTCACCTGTACAGACCAAACAAAGACCCCCTCTTATTTTCCACAATGGCTGCCACACATATGGGATCAGAATAGCCTTATGTTGACTAATTAAGCAATAAAAAGTAGCCTTTGTGATTCTATTTCCAAACTACAGTACATTCAGTGCGCCCACATGTATCTATATATAAATCAGTGATTTATATTAACGTTCAGGGTCTGTTAAAACAAAAGGGCATGTTTAAAGAAAAGGTTGCTCAGTTTAAATTTGAATATATTGTTGTGTACAGAGGTGGTGCTTGATTTCAAGATTCAGTAAATGCAGGCGAACCCTAAGCCTAATGTTCATTCTTACTGTGTGATTATTGTAGAACTATTTTGTTGTGCACTTGGTCATAAGTAGAATAAAAATAATCCAACCACTGATGCGCGTGTCCAAAAATAAATACCACTACTGTATCCCCAAAGTTTGCACGTGTCATGCAGTCTTGTTTTTAAGGGATACGAATCAAACTAATCACCACGTTTTGAATTATGCATCCATTGTGTTTGCTGAGTAAACCTAATTGTAACATAATTTAGTGTACTTCAAGTTCAAGGTTCTTTATTGTCATTCACATCACATGTGGTACATGAGGTGGAACGAAAGTGTGTACACAGGGTCCCAGTTACATCCAACAATAGCAAAAACATAAATTGTAAATTTGTATTCTCTTGCACTCAGAGTCAATTACTATTCTCCAGTTGTGTTAAGGAGTAGAAAAACGTATATTCTTTAACTTGTACTTAGAGGTGATTCACAGTTTTCAACATTTTGCCGAGCGTACAAATCTGGAACCATGGGCTTGGTGCATGCTTTTAATATGGAAAAAAAAAAGTTTAACGTTTTACAAAGTATTTTATATTGATATGCCATATGACCAACAAGTTGCTACTTTCCTGCATGGCAAATATTGACACACTGTATGGTTAATTTCATTATGTGCAATTCAACAATGGTGTATTTTCATTTGACTCCTTACGGAAGAGGATTGGAGCCTTGGTGCAATAGATTTTATTCCTTAATTCTGAGGGGGTGAAAAAAAAATCAGAATTCTGAGATTAAAGTATGAATTCAGACTTCTTTTTTAAAATTATTATTATTATTATTTATTTTTTTCGAATTAATGGAAAAAATTGCCCTGTGAACCACCCCTAATTACCGGTAAGTACATTTTACAAAGTAGCAACATACATTTTGATTTTATTTATCATATACTGGAATTATTTTGTCTCTTTTGATGTGTTTAAACAGCTCTGTATATATTTTTTTATTTTTTAACCCAATGTTTTTGTGTAAAATGAAATAAACCTAGTCTACACCAGTAACTTCCTCAAACTTGTAACCACGTGACTGGATGGGAGAACTCGTCCCAACTTCGACGTGTTCGTTCCCGTCAAACAAACATTTAAACAGCTGCTCTCCGCCTCCTTCTCTCGCGCCACAATCTGACCCGGGATCAGCCTCCCACGCCCCGCTCTCGGTCCGGACTCACGCTCAGTGGCTCCCGAACGTTAAGCAGAAACCGACCCTGGATCAGAAGTGAACAACAGAGCTGTCGCTAAAACCCGAGGCGACCTGTGGAGCTGGGCAGAAGAGGCTGGCTGGGTGTGGAGAGTTTCACGGAGCCGTCAGCAGGAGTACCAGGAGAACTATCCAGCAGCTCAGAGGTAAGTTTCAAACAAGAAAGAAGTCATTTTTCTTCATTGTTTACTTCCCCTCACTCACTCTTTTCTCCGGAAACTTTCAGTTTAGAAATAAATTATCGTTTTATTCGGGTCGAGCGGGAAAAAAAAAACGTACTTTTTTTTTGTCCCAAAAAAAACCGTACTTTTTTTTTTTTTGACAAATCCCAACATTATTTGTTAAATGTTTAGTTAATTTGAATCCAGTGGTTCAGATTCAACAAGTCAACCAAATAATACTTTATAACCGTGAGGTATCCAACAAGTTCAAAGTTAACATGTCAAGCCAATAATCTATTAAGTTGTGTACAACCCAACAAACGTTCAAATTTAAAAAGGAAACTCAATATTAAACCTTCAGATATTATATAATATCTAACACAACAAAGGTCCAAATTACACATTTAAATCCAACACTTTTTATTTTATTAATCATTGTGTTATTTAACACCCAAAAAGGGTTAAAATGTGAGAAGTAATCCTATTTCTCAACAAACAAACAACAAAAGTCCAAATTAAACAACAATCTTTATGAACTTTTCAGTTATTTAAAATCCAACATTCTTTATTAATCATTTTATTGTGAAAAAGTCATTGTTATTTTCACCAAGTGTCATTGGACCCAGTTTTAAAGAGACATGTGGCAGAAAAGTGTGTGCCATTCGTCATTGTGCACGTGCACATGGAGCAACATGCTCTTCTAACACTGTACTATAAAAAGAAAGCACTAACCTTTTGTACTTTATGCTTCTTCTTTTTTTTTTAACTAATCAATTTATCTCAGTTTTTATTCATACAACTCCAACAAAGCCAGTATGAAGGTGTGTTTGAATGGTTTTACTGGTTTGAATGTGTGACAGAGAGCAGCAGATAAGAGCGGAGCTGACCCCTGTGTGCAAAATGCCACAAGGACAAGCTGGGACAAGGACGGGGGACAGGAGCTGTCCCTCACTTTAGACTGGTTGAATAGTCCCCGTCCAGAGCTGGTCCACTTCTCTTTAGATTTAAACAATACATTTCAGCAGAATGCCGTCTGTCTCTGAGAAGAGACGGGAGGCAAAGAGAAGCAGTAGTTCAGATCTTTGAAAGTGGGATTATGTGAAAAAAGTTCTAAACAGTTAATATCTTACCTGCTGTGGATAGTACTTTGGACAGTTTGTCAAGCTAACTGCTAGTCCAAATGTCCAGTGTTAAAAAGGTTTATAGCAATTCACGTGAATGTTGTTTCACTTCACGTTGTTGTCAGATTTTATGGTCATTTCAAAGTGCAAACAGTGGCAGCAGCAGCTAGCTGTAGCTGTTCAAGTGCAGCCTGGGGCCAATCATGGTATTTGTGCAGGAATACACATGTGATGCCAAACTAACAGCAGGACAAAGGTACTGTCCTTTTCTGTGTAACCTTCGTAACAGAACCTTACAACAAAATACAGGTAGTCCTTGACTTACGACGGAGATCCGTTCCTACGCGGCATTGTAAACCGAATTTCGGCGTAGGTCGGAACATACGTACATACTGCACCTTATACATGAGTGAGTGTGAGAGTGGATGGTTGTTTGGTGTGAGTGAGACAGGTCCCTCTTGTAAATGAGTCCCCGTGACTCAACGAGGCTAGCCTGTATAAATAAAGGTTGAATGAATGAATGAATACATACAGTACTGTATTTTACCAAGTACTTAGCCTATCCTAACACAGTACCCTACATAATTATCAAAAAACATATTTGGGAGCCATAATGAAGAAAAAATAGTTAATTTCCTACTGGGATGCTGGTGAAGCCGTTTCCTCCGTCCCTCCTCCGTATTCTCCATTTGTTTACGACGGTAAAACCGCGTTCACAGTACAGTACAGTTTAGTTTAGTTTTTTGAATGTCCAGAGGACCAGACTTAGCTTTTTTATAGAGTACAGGGCAGAATTCCTCCGCAGCTACGTTTACTGCGTAACTTGGCTTTTCAAAATAAAATTTCAAAATAAATGTATTATTATTATTTATATATTTTTATGGGAGATGCGTCGTAACCGCGAAACATCGAAACTCGAGACCGTCGTAAGTCGAGGACTACCTGTATCTGAGCTATACCTTTTTAAAGGTTCAAATGTTTAAGTATCCGTCGTTTGATGGTTGTGAAATGGTTTTAAACTTTTCGCCAAAATACGATGATTGTTGATAAAATAAAATAAAGAAGTCTATAGAAAGATTTTAACTTCAAATTGATGAAAAAGAAAACGAAGATGGAGACAGGGTGTTTGAGGATGGAGGCAGACAGATTTTTATTTTATCTCGGGTGAGACGAACTCGGCTCTCAGCTCTCATCTGACCCCAGATCAGCCAGAGGAACAGCTGGGAGGTGGAGGAGAGGAAGAGTGCTCCCTCCTCACCTTTCCTCCTGACGCTTTGGTGCCTCACAAATTTAGAAACCTAAACGAGGAGACATTGATTTTTATATCGGCGTCATGGCTGTGACCTTCGCTGCATCGACCATTTAACCACAGAGCTTTTAACCTCCGCTCAGTGGAGGCGGAGCTAAACATTTCCAAGTTTTAACGATAAATCTGCACAAATTGTCTCTAAAAACGAATCGGTGAGTTATCAGAAGATAACGAGATCAGAGCAGAGACTAATCGTTGACAAGAGGACCTGACAAAAGAAATCTACCTCATCCTTGGGTTATCTGATTACAGCTGCAGAAATGGCCACAGAGCCTTCTGCTAGCTGCTCACTTGTGGTTTCCATCATGTGACTCATGGTTGTAGCATGCTGCTCTTCAACTGCGTCCCTCAGTTTCTCAACAACTCTCCCTCGTCTTCCTCCTCTCCGTCCCTTAGGCCTAAATTCCTCTTCCTCCCTGCTCTTCTTCTTTGGTTTTAAAACTCCTGATAAGCTTTCCCTTCTTTCCTTGTCGTTCTCCTCTCATCTCTGCAGCGTTTTGTTTCTACGTTCATGGAATAAACTTTGCTCCGTCTATCAGAACTCTTAACGTTCAGCCACAGGGACAAGCTTAAAGCGTTTTCTAATATTTCAGGACTAAATCAGAGTTCAAGCCCTCATCCTGTGCTTTTGTATAATACAGGGAGTCCACGACTTAAGAACGTAACCCGATTTTGACGTAAGTCGGGGACCACCCGAGCCTACACGTACATATACATTACTGTACAGTTACCAAGCACTTCGCCTATCCTAACACAGTGTAGTACATAATTACCAAAAAACATATAATGTACAGGGCACATTTTGATCAATAAAAGTATTAATTTCTTACTTTGAGCTGGTTCAAGCCTGTCTTCGTCTTTTAGCATGTTAGCTCTTGCACGTCCGAGCTTCGTAGCTTCATACTGCTTCACGCAGTCCAAACTGTTTACAGGAAGGACTGTTGGCATGTTAACTCCATACATGTGGAGCAATCATGAAGGAAAAAAGATTTAATAACTTACTTGGAGCCGTTTCTCTTTCCAGCAGGCTCCGCGTTAGCATTAGCAACTCCATAGCTGCGCACGTTAGCCCTTTGTTAGCTCGGTGTCGTCCCTCCAAAAAGGCTGTGCAGCTTTCTCCATTTTTTAGCATGTTCGTTCGGTGTCCATCAAACATCTGAGGCTAAAAGGCAGACATCTGGCGAGCTAACGGCTGCAGCAGGCGTCTCCGCGGCCTGTCGGGTCCTGTCTCCGGTGGAGCTAACGTTAGCATGTTAGGTGGTGGTTGTCCGGTCACATTAAGCTGTCTAATGCTTCACGCGTTCCACAGCGTCTTTTCCCTTCGTATATCCATCCAACCACAAAACCCCCATTCAGCTGGAGGTAATGTGTCCGCGCGAAGCAACCTCTGAACCAACACGGTACGGCTGATGAGCTAACAGAAGCTAAAAACATTGCGACCGGAAACTACCGGATAATACCGGAAGTTGCGTAATTCGGGTTAAAAATAAATAAATAATAATTTTAATAATAATACTTTATTTATAAAGCCATTTAAAACAACCACAGCTGCAACAAAGTGCTGTACACATGAAATAAAGAAAATAAAAAAATAAAAAATATTTTTTTACATTTCATATTTTTATTAATTATGATTTATGCCGTAAGTCCGAGTTGCCGTAGGTCGAGGGCGCCGTAAATCGAGGACTCCCTGTAATGTGTACTGTATCACCAAGTGCAAACTGAGCTCCCACAGTGTGTTTCTTCCACAACACAGACATTCCTATGTGTTTGTGTGTGTCGGTCTTTCCATAAGGATGTGTTACAGTCTGGAATGCGTGGCTGCTAATTTAGGAATGAAAAAATGCCTCTGAGAATAGGCAGCTGTCTTTGTAGTGGAGGAACACCAACACATGACATTCAAACGTGGGAGGGTCCGCAGAGAAGAAAAAAATACAAGCATCAACTGGCTGACGCAGTAACGCACAAAGGGTTGGTTCAGCTAGAGCTACATGAGAAAAATAAGAAACTCAACGGATTTACAGCCACAGGAGAAAGACCTCGCAATTCACGCTTTCACGTATCAGGATATAATTAAAAATAGAGATACAGTACTGCATTTCCTGCAAAAATGCAGTGTGAATGTTTATTGCTGAAGAAATTGTTGAAAAACAGCTGAAATTAGTGAAAAACATGCTGAAATGGAATTACAAGCCTAAATTAGATGCAAAAAAGCTGATTTTTTTGCTGAATTAGGTTTAAATAAGCAGAAATTAGCACAAAAATTAGGAAATTTGCTTGAAAAAGCTGAAATTAGCAAAAATGGCTGAAAATTAGCAGAAAAGGCAGAAAGAAGCTTAAACTATCAGAAGTACGGTAAGCAGAAATAGATTGAGCTCCAGAAAATGCAGAATTAACTTAAAAAAGCTAAAATTTGCATAAAACAGCTAAAGAGTATTTGAAATAACAGAAAAGGCTAAAACTAGCAGAACAAACTGAAAGGAGCATAACAAGCTGAAATGATCTGAAAGAACTAAGAAGTTAATTAGACTGAAAGTAGCAGAAATGACCATGAAAAACTTGAATTTAACTGAAAATGGCTGAGCTTAGCTAAAAATGCTAAAATTGTAGCTGAGAGAATGCAACAAGCTTAGCCGAAGAAAGCAGAAAGAACACATGCTGAAAGAAGCAGAAAGGAGCACAAAAATGGGGAAATTATATTTAAAAAAGTTGCAATAAGCAAAAATATCTTCTGAAAAGAAGATTTAAAAAAACAATGAAGCTGAAATTACAAGAAGGAGGTGGAAAGAGCACGTTTTTGCTGAATTAGGCTGAAAATGTTGAAAAGAGTGCAACATGTGGAAGTACCGTAGCTGGAAAGGTTTAAATAAGCATAAAAACAGCTAAATCATAGCTGAAATAGTAGAAAAAGCTGAAACTTGCAGAAATAAGTTGAAAGGAGCGAACAAGCTGAAATTAGTAGAAAGAAGTTAGAAGAAGCACAAAAATGTTGTAGTTAGCAGAAAGTATCTGAAAGGAGCTGAAATAGCTGGGAAAAAACTGCTGAAAGTAGCTGAAAAACTGTATAAATTTGCACAAGGATGCTGAAGCAGAACAAAATGTGAAAGGAGCAGTAAAATATTGTAAACAGATCTAAAGATTTGAAGGATGTAAAATAAGCTCACGTCATTTTCCATGAGGGAAAAAATGGCAGAAAATGCTAAATATTTCAAAAAAGCTAAAGTTGCACCAATACCAAAAGTCACAGCAGGATTGTCCTGAAAGAGCTGAATGTTTTGATATATGATTAGTTGAAGAAGAAAAAAACATGCTGAAGAACGTACACAAGAAAAATGGATCACAGTATGTGAATGCTTCATGAGCCTTCATACAATTATCTGGTCCTGATCAGGTTCTAAACTGTTCAAATCTAAATTCAGGTACACAAAAACCCAAAACAAGTTCTAACATGAGATCATTTAGTTAAAAATATTAAGCCAGAATGAAAAAATAAACTCAAGCCCAACCTTGCTGCTTCCACTGGATTTGAAATGTTTGGTAAGTGGAAGGAGCTGCTGATCAAATATAATGATTACCTGATCATCAATGTAAGAGCCTCTACACAGTTAAAAAAAAAAATCCGTAAAAAAACGGAAAATGTCCTGGTAATTTTCTGCCAGTACATTCTCCGTTTTTTTACAGATATTTCCGTAAACCCTAAAACGGATTTTTCCCGTAATTTAACAGTTTTTTTAATGTATGATTTACATAAATTTCTGTTAATCTAGGGTGCCAGGTAAATGGAGCCCTCTTTCGTGCTTCTTCTCAAAGGTTCTTGTTCCCAGGGTGCTTTGCGCGAAAAAAATAATGGAGAAACCCCTGTAAAAAATGATAACGGAAAATTCCTTCACACTTCCACAGTACATTTACCTGTTTTTTTACGGATTTTTTTTACAGTGTATGAAAGCAGGAGTTGTAGCTGTTTGTTTCTTTGGAGCATGCAGGTTAACACAATGCCAAGATGGAAAGACATTAGCAATGACCTCAGAGGAGCAACTTTTGCTGTGCCAGGACCTGGGAGGGGCCAAAATTAATTCAAAAACATTTAGAGTCAACATTTATAATTTAAAAGTTTTTTTTTTACTGTGAACAGATTTGAACTAAATTATGTTTAAGATCCATAAGGTCTACAAAGTTATGAAGGAAAATGTTTTGACAGCCTCTGATCTAATCCTTGTATCTGAAACTTTAAAAATGGCTAAAATAGAATCACAACCTTTCTATGGATACTAAAGGTCTGTCAGCACATGACCCACCACAGCATGTCTTCAGATCACGCCTCAGTCTTTAAAACCATTTAAAGTAGTTCTCTTTGTATTTTAGTCTACCTTTCAGACCTCCATTTGTCTGTAAACAAAATATTTCGTGAACCAGTGATGTATTTTCATAAAACTCAAAGTAATCACTGGATGAACATCTACTACTGATTAACTTGTGAAGTCAACTTGATTCAAGATGGCCACCACTGCTAATACATAAATGACTAAACAGTAATTTGGTCAGTTTTACGATACTGAGTTTAAAATCAGGTTTCTACCAGATAATTAGGGGTGTAACGGTACGCTAAAATCACATTTCGGTTCGGTTCAATTACAAGGAGGGCTCGGTTCGGTTTATTTTCGGTTTATTTTCGGTACAAAAAAAAAAAGACAAAATAAAGACTTACAAAATGTTTATTTTGAAAATATGCCAAAAATATGTTTGTATTGTATTGTAGTAATAAATAAAAGTGACCCATTTGGATGATATTTTAAATAAACAGCACTCTACAATAAATAAATTATATTAAAAATAATAAAAATCTTAATGAATACAATAACAGTCAGAACCAGAACAATAAGCAGCAACAGACTGTTTACAATCTTAACTAATAAAGTTTTTGTCCAGTAGCACCAGTGTGGCTGTATTTGTCCTCATTACTCACAACCTCTTCTTGGTGGGACTGGTCCTGGAACAGTTCCAGAGTTCAATTCAGTCATCACACACTTCTTAGCTGCAGCAGGTGATCTCTGGTGGATTTCCCTGAAGTGGAAGGAGAGCAGCTACCTCTGTAACTGGAAATACTGGAAATAAAACACAGAGGTAAAAAAATAAGTTAATAAGATTATAATTTTAAATAATAATAAATTATAAATAATAATTATAATAAAATAACAATACCTCTTGAACGGTTGAATATCTCACTCATCATCAGGGCAGGGTTTAAATCAGCTCCAGGACTTGTTGACCATCAGTTTTAGTTTTTTCATAAAGAGCTGAACTTTTTGACTTAAGTGTTGACGTGATGGATGTCTCATAGCAAGGATCAACTGTGCATTAAAAACTTTCAGACTTAGATTCAGAGCTTTAAAAACTCATACAGTTTGTGTTATTGATCTGGACCCATCTAAATTACCTGATGAAGTTGTTTAAATGCAGCTGTGTTGTTAGCGCACTTTGTAGAAGTTGTTTAAATGCAGCTGTGTGGTTAGCGTACTTTGTAACAGCTCGTTCACGTTCTGATGACGTAGTTTCCAGCGCGTTCACGTTAGACGTGTTGCTGCTGCAGATCCAGTCTTCATGAAAAAACGTCCACACACACAGCTTTGTGCGCTCGTCTTTTAACAAGAAAACCATAACGTTAACAAACAGGAAACCGCAGCGAGAAGCTAACGGCTAATGCTGCGCGTGCTGCGAGATAATAGCTCCGTGCTGAAACGCGCCCAGGAAATTTTGTTCCGCGGCGCACATATTAACATTCAATGAGTGAAAAAATAACCGTTTCGGTACAGCACGTTCGGTTCGGTCCACCTCCGTACCTTTTCGGTTCGGTACACCAACTACAACCGTTACATGCCTACAGATGATGTGTTCTTTGTGTGAAACTTTGCCCTGTGAGATGGTGGACCATACACACTTCTTCAAAGAGCTCTAGTTAGGTGATCTAAAGGCGACAGTGGAAAGGAAAAACTCTTTTAACAGGAAGAAACCTTCAGCAGAACCAGGCTCAGGACAGGCGGCCTTCTGCTTCGACCAGCTGGGTTTGAGAGGACAGGAAGGAGGAACAGGTACACAATGGCAGGTCCAGATGTACCCCCTATTGGAAGAAAGGAGAAAAAACATGTTAAGTATAGAAATAATTACAAATACAAACCGGTAGAGCAAGTAAAAACAGCAGCAGAGTGAGGAAATGTGGTCAGTTTGTTCTCCAATACTTTAAGCTTACAGCAGCATAACTAAAGGATAGCTCTGGAAACCAAGCCAATCCTAACTATACAACAAAGTTCATGCTCAATCATCCAGGTACCAAATCCAATAATTCTCAGTCGGGTCATCTGGACAGTTTATTTTTTATAGAAACGTTTCACTCTCCATCCAGAGGGCATCATCAGTCAGAGGAGTGGGAAACAGTTTGCTGGAACTCCTCTGACTGATGATGCCCTCTGGATGGAGAGTGAAACGTTTCTATAAAAAAGAAACTGTCCAGATGATCCGACTGAGAATTATTGGAATCCTAACTATAGTATTTATTTAAAAAAGGAAAGTCTTAAGTCCAGTCTTAAAACTGGACAGTGTGTCAGCCTCACATACAGAAACTGGAAGTTGGTTCCACAAGAGAGGAGCCTGATAACTGTAAGCTCTGCTTTTGGAAACTACTGTAGTAACCACAAGTAAGCCTGCCGTCTGAGAGCAAAGTGCTCTGTTAGAAAAATATGTAAAAATAAGATCTATAATATAAGATGGAGCTAGGTTGTTGAGAGCTTTGTAGGTTAGAAGTAAGATTTTCATTTACCCTTTATTTATCCAGGTAGTCTCATTGAGCCATGAGAACTCCTTTTCAAGAGAGACCTGTTTAAGGAGCAGATGGTGGGGGCTAAGGGCCTTGCTCAGGGGCCCAGGGTGGGGCGAATGAGGGTGGAGGCAGGTGTGGGTGTTTCACTTTTTTCCACCCACATTTTTTGATGTTGTCAGTACCGGGGCTTGAACCGGCGATCTTCCGATCACAGGCCCACAGTCTCTAACCACTGCGCCACCATTCCCCCAATTTTGAATTAAATTCTAGACTTTACAGGGAGCCAATGAAGAGAAGCCAAAACTGGAGAGATATCATCTCTCCCACTAACTCCAGTTAAGACTGGCAGCAGCATTTTAGATGAACAGAAAACTTTTTTAAATTTTTTTGTTTGCTTTTGTTTTGGTGTAAGTGTAGCCATGGTAGTCATTAAAGCTGCATTTATTGTGTCTCAACTCAAGTCAACGTGGTCCCTGCGGGCAACATAAGGTGCCCGGGGGTGGTGACAGCAAAACACAGCTTTGAGCATGCAGATGTTTCTCACAAGGGCATAGATTTCATCTCATTATTGGGGTGGGACCATAAACAGGGACATTTTTTAAAAGCAAATCTACACTTCCCCAAGATTGGGGGGGGGTCCGGACCTCCCGACCCCCCCGGGATTTACGCCTATGGTTTCTCATGAGGCATTTTCAGGTGTGGAGCTCTTGAAAGAAGCAATGATGAAATATGTGAAAGTAATTTATTCAAAAGAGTAAAATATGTGATGATTAGTTCAAATGGTTTCATATATACAGCACTTTGTTGCAGCTGTGGTTGTTCAAAAGGGCTTTATAAAAAAAGTGTAATTATAAAAAATGCTGAGCATCAATACTAATGTCACATCTAAAAAAGCTAAGTCTGGTCCTCTGGACATTCAAAAAACAAAACACCCGGCATGACACCTGGAACGAGGCTTCGGTGGCGCTTTCGCTTTGAAGTTTGGTGAGTAAAAAAAAGTCCACCTCCCATTCCGTATGAAAGTGATACGCTTTTGCCTTCTTACTTGGTTACTCATGTCTTAGCAAGAGCTTAAAATCTGAGGTAATTCTCAGATTGTTTTCTCTTGTATGTTTTGCTGCGCTTCGCGCCGTTTTCAACATGACTCATGCTGCATGAGCAGTGAGCTAAAGATCGTCATCTGATTGGTTGCCCTGTATGTCAATCAAGTGACGGGATGTTTGATTGGCGGACAAGGTTTAAAAAAAAAAAAAATATCACTCTGCGATCTACCAGCAATGCCTTAGCGATCGGCCGGTAGATCGCGATCGACGTTCTGAGCAGGTCTGATGTAAATGATAGAAAATAGCATTAGTTGGTGGACAGTGGGGGTGATAAACCTTCAAATAATGTCAGCTCAAACAGTTTTCATGTTTCTAGAGGTTTGACCAGTACAGCTGACCCATGACCTTCACTGCAGGTACGAGAAAAACAACCAGAGGTTCATGAGATTTAGAGCAGAAACTTAAGAGCCTGTAATGTAACGGATAACTGAGTGGAACAGGCTGAATGAAAGGCACAAGTGCACGTACGTGCACATGCGTTCCAGGAAGGGGAACCATGGAGGAGACAGAAGCTTTGAAAGCAGAAGAGGGCTGAATTTCAGTGGTTTCAAACTGACATGCAGCGCCCAAAGCTTCAGAAAGACAAGAGACGGAGTGAGAGAAGCAAATCATGTGGAGAGATGGTAAAAAAAAAAACAGACAAAATGTGGAGAGATGGCAAAAAAAAAACAGACAAAATGTGAGAGATGGTAAAAAAACAGACACAATGTGGATCAGAACTCCCAAAGACAGGAAGTGTAAATGAGTCCTCGAGGCTCAATGGGATTAACCTGCCTAAATTAAGGTTGAATGAAAAAAGAGAGAGGGAGAAGCTGCAAGAGCCTGAAACTAAAATCAGTCTGAGACAAAGTCAGAACAGAAAGGTCTTTCAGGTCTTTCTTCAGCAGCAGGCAGAGTTTCAGCTGAGAGGAAAAACAAACCCTTTAAAGACAGGATGGACTCTGTGGCTGCATGTGGAAGAAAACTGTAACAACATGGAGACAGATCTGACCTGGAGCTGAACTTACACATCAGAAACTGCTGATGGCATTTAAAGACATCAAATAAGTTCTTTCAGGCTGTTAATTTCATTGTTCATTTTGATTTGTTTTTCTTAGTTTTGTATGCTTAAAATTAGGTATGCACAATATTATCGGCATCATATCCATATTGGCCAATATTAGCAATAAAGTTAAATATTGGATATTGGCCATTCCATCAAAATTATTCACTGATATAAAAGGCTTCTGTTTTAAGTTAATTTTTAATTTAAGAAACTGTCAAGTATATCTATTAATAGGCCTGTCGCAATAAACAATAAATCAATTAATCACATGATAAATTAAAATTATCAACCTCATTTTCATTTATCGGCTTTATCGTTTCTTCGTGTCTCTTTCTACTGAAGACACTGGATGACAACAGGCTCAACCCCGGTGCTCTTCACAGACAACTCCCATTCTCTTTTCTTTTTAAAATCTGTTTTAACTGTACAAAAGTGCATTTTTGGATCGTTAAAAGCAGCTAAGCTGAGAAGCTAAGCTAACAGGCCGACCTATAGGGAAAAAAACTCTGTCTTGTTGAAGCTCCAAAATTCACAGTTGAAACCTGTGCCTTCGTGTAAAAAGTTGTTTTTCTCTGTGTAAAGAAGCTGAGAACTTTTTTTTTATTAAAAGCTTTGTGTGACAAATGCTATGCTAAAGCTCCTTATGCATGTTCTATGCTATGCTATAACTAGCTATGCTAAAGAGCTCAAACCACACAGAGAACCAAAAAACAGGAACGATAGACAGCCCGCCTTACGTCAAGGGGCCTTCCTCCCATTTTTTTAAAGATACACGTTGCTCGCTCCCTCACTATCCATCCTTCAGTTCAAACAGTATTATACTGCCATACAGTAGTCAAAAAAAGTACTACAGAAAAATTATCCAACATTTCTTCTTAAATTTGACATTACTAATTATTGTTAAATTTCAAACAATATTATCGTTTATCGCAATATTTTCTGAGACAATTAATCGCCCAGCAAAATTTGTTATCGTGACAGGCTTATCCAGTGTTGCCAGATTGGGCGGTTTACCGCCATTTGGACTGTTTTCATGCTCTACTTTGCGGCTAAAAATAGCTCTGGGCGGGTGGGGATAATTTGCGCTGATTTGGAGTCAGATCGGCAGTTTTTGAGTTAAACTATTAAACATATTTCAAACAATCATTCATCATTATTTCATCGCAAAGCTCCTCTGACCTTTATCCATCACTGATTGGCTATCATAGATCACAACAGAGAACTGATGAGGCAGTTTAGTGGACACCTCGTTGAGTGGGCTGGTCCGTAGCGGGGTCATAGCGGCCGCCATATTGGATGTGGCAGAACTTCCAGTCAACTGATAGAAGGAAACGGACTGAACTTCATAAAGCACTGTTCTACAAAGTGTTTTATGTTAATGCCTGTCATTCACACACACTAATATATTTGGAAAACAAACATGCACCAAAGACAATATTTATAACTTTTAAAGTGATTATTAAAAATGTTTATTCCTTAAATGTTTGTTTTATAGATTTCAAAATGTTTTAAGAAAAGTTCTTCAGACTAGGGCTGAACGATTTTGAAAATAATCTAATTGCAATTTTTTTTCTATAAATTGCAATTGCGATTTAAAACGCGATTATTTTTTTAATATCTTCTCAAGTATTTTTCAACAAACAGAAGCAATAAATCAATCTGTTTTATAATAAACAATGTCAGATTTATTTAAAGCAGAGATTACAATAAAGCAAACAAATCTATGCCTTTTCTTTTCACCATTTCTATTTTTTCTTGTTTCATAAACATAATAGTAAACATGTTAAGTGAACTTCCTAACTACTGTCTGAACTTCACATGACAGTTAATAAATAAATATAAAAAAATTAGATATAAAAATTAAACTTACTGCTTTCCAGCCAGTAACATCATAAAAAATAAAGTGCAAAAAACATAAAGAGAATCTGCTTTAACCAACTCGTTATTTTCTGGGAATTCAAACTCAGTGAACACAAAATAAACTAGTATCTGTTCTAGGGCTGAACGATTTTGGAAAATATTCTAATCACGATTTTTCATCTCAATATTGTGATTT
>JBBPBX010029469.1:8167-35867 GCA_038048925.1 Garcialebias charrua
TGTATATATATATATATATGTATATGTATATATATATGTATATATATATATATATATATATATATATATATATATATATATATATATATATATATACAGGTAGTCCCCGACTTACGAGCGCTCTGACCTACGAGGTTCCGGACTTACGAGCTGGCGAATTTTTGGAAAAAACGCAAAAAATACAGAGTTTTTCTGTGTTTTTTCACCACAGTTCGTTAGCTAAACATGTGGACACACGTTTCCGATCATTTTTATGCACTCGTAAGCAGTTTTTCGATGAAAAACGAGTGTTTGTAGTCGCGCTAGCAAAACCGTTCCAACTTACGAGCGAAATTCCGGACTTACGAGACACGTGGCGGCCGTTCCAAGTTACGAATTTTCGCTTTACGAGCGCCTCGGAGGAACGGAACTCGCTCGTAAGTCGGGGACTACCTGTATATATATATATATATATATACATATATATATATATATATATATATATATATACATATATATATATATATATATATATATATATATACATATATATATATATATATATATATATATATATATATATATATATATATATATATATTATATGGGCAGCACGGTGGCACAACTGGTAGAGCTGCTGCCTCTCAGCGAGAAGGTTGCCGGTTCAAATCCCGGTCCGGGGCCTTTCTGGGTGGAGTTTGCATGTTCTCCCCGTGCATGCGTGGGTTTCCTCCGGGTACTCCGGTTTCCTCCCACAGACCAAAAAACATGCTTGTTAGGCTGATTGGTGACTCTAAATTGACCCTAGGTGTGAGTGTGAGAGTGGATGGTTGTTTGGTGTGAGTGAGACAGGTCCCTCTTGTAAATGAGTCCCCGTGACTCAACGAGGCTAGCCTGTATAAATAAAGGTTGAATGAATGAATGAATGAATAATAATATATATATATATATATGTATATATATATATATATATATATATATATATATATGTATATATACTGTATATGTATGCACAGACATTTATTTATATATAATTAACTGTTCCTTGCTTCAGCACATAAAAAGTAGTTCTCTTCTCTTTGCTCCTTCGGTTGTTTTGATCTTTTCGTTATTTCAAAAATGCACAAAGATACCAGCACCGTTACGCATCTGTAGAAGGTGTGTTCAATGACTCAGAAGCTGTTTAAGAACAAAAGAATGACTGAGAAATTAGGAGAGACTAGAAGTGCATCCAAAATATTTCACTCTGTCTTCTCCTCCGTTTGCAGGACTGCAGATCCAATCACGATGTTAGCAAACAATTCCACCTCAGCTGCCGCGGTCAGCGCTGAGCAACGCTACTGTGTGGACAATGAAACCTTACGGGTCCCGCTCGCCGTGCTCTACTCGGTCATCTTCACGCTGGGACTTGTTGGGAACCTGCTGGCCCTCTGGGTTTTCTTCTGCGTTCACTCCAAGAAGAACTCTGTGCGAGTGTTCCTCATAAACCTGGCCTTCGCCGACCTGCTGCTGGTGGTCTGCCTGCCCTTCAGAATTCACTACCACAGCGTGGGGAACACATGGACCCTGGACCCGCTGCTGTGTAAGGCAGTGGGCCACCTCTTCTACATGAACATGTACATCAGCATCACCCTGCTGGGCCTGATCAGCATCGATCGCTACATGAAGATCTACGGCTGCAGATGGATGCAGTGCAAGCTGAGGTCCACAACGTGGAGCATCGTTCTTTGCACTTTCATTTGGATTGTGGCCTTTGCTCTTCTTATACCGTTCATCATCTCAAAAAATTCCTCACGACAAACCATGTAAGCAAAACAATATCCACCATATCTATAGCTGAAAGTCAGGCGAGAAGGTTTTTACCGGTCTGTCTTTGTGTTTGCTTGTCTTTTTGCAAAATATCAAGAACCACAAGATGTGTAATAATAAAACTTTTGACAATTATTACAAGTATCACTGTCAAGACTGAGGCCTTCTAGGTGATTTAGATCCAAGGGCTGCAGGAGGGCTAATTAACATTTAGAGTTAATTCAGTTTAAGTTGGCCACCACAGCTAACTGACATCAGCCACTACAGAAATGTCTTTAACTCAGTCAAACGTTCAGACACTGAGCTAAAAACTGATGGACTAGCTAAGAGCCCAAACAGCTACAACATTCTCATTTTTCAACATAACATGATCTAACTCTAGCTTTCAGGTACAAGAGGCTATATGTTCTCGCTCCAAAATAAATAAATAAACAAATACAATAGAAAAAGTTAGTCCTTCATTTTGTTTTTAAAACTCCCAAAGGGGTTAAATCTGTGTACCGTATTTTTCGCCGTACACATCGCACAGCCCTATAAGTCACATCAGTTTAAATATGTCTAATAAAGTGGGGAAAATCCATAAATACATTGCTTCATCATATAAGTCACATCTATTATGCATCTCTGCTGACCAGTCACTGCGGACAACCCAGAAATGTGGGCCGGTGTTGTGTCAAAAATCAATTGACTGCCAAATGGTGGCTGTGGGAGTGTGCACGGTAGGACTTTAACAGGATTTTAACAAAATTAACACTGAAAAAAATAGTTTGCTCGACTTTATAGCAAAGGTGTGTCTCAGTTTAACTTTTATTTAATAAATGCACTTTAATGGTTAAATTAGCTGCCTTTTGCCCGGGGTGGCGCAGGAAATGAAGCTGATTCAACAGTTGCTCCAGGCGAGCTGGACAAAGGTGAGAGACTATGGCAAGCTGATTGTGTCATTAGTAGGCCACATTTTACCTATGACATGATACAATGGTATGCCATACTACTTGAATACCATCTGGTGACTGAAAATGGTTGTGTTCAATATTTTCAGTCGGAAAGAATGAAAACGGTCATATCTCAGCCAAAATTTGGTTTATAAATACAGGGGAAAAAAATCATAAATAAGGTGCTTCGGTCTATAAGTTGCAGGGCATGTAAATTATGCAAAAGACTGTGACATCTGGCTGAAAAATATGGTAATCTGAAAGTCTTTTTTTTCTTTTTAAGGTGTTTCCATTACCGAACAGTTAGCCAGCTGTGGAAAGCCTACATCAACATCGCTCTGATTGTTGTCTTCTGGCTGGTCTTCATCTCTCTCATGATGTTCTACGGAAAGATTGCCCAGAAACTCCTGAAGAGGTCACAAGAGAAACCAGATCTGCCCACGGCACACCATTACAGCCGAACCGCCAAGAAGTCTTTCTTTATCCTCTTCCTCTTCGTCGTCTGTTTTGTCCCGTATCACATCGTCCGGGGCTTCTACATCCAAACCCAGATCACGAGCACGTCCTGTTACTGGCAGAACGTGGTGGACAAAGCCAACGAGATCGCCCTGGTGTTTTCTGCACTGAACAGCTGCCTGGATCCCGTCATGTTCTTCCTGTTGTCCTCCGCCGTGAGGAAGGAGGTGAGGCGCGTCATGAGCGGCACGTTGCGCACGCAGGACGTTGCCAGAGTCAGCGGGACTAGCTCTATGACGGATATGGACGGAAGGAAGAACAACGGCCAGTTAAATGTCAACACAATAAGCAACTTACTAATTACAGAAGCTTTGTAGTACACAACTGATGCGTTTGTAGAGAAATCAGCAGCAGGAGCATGAACTGAATCCTGCTCTCCTCAGCTCTTAGACCTTCTTAATAGGGATGGGGCCGATCCGATCCAGTATCGGTATCCGATACCAGCATAATTTAAGTATCGGATATCGGATCCAACCTGCCGATATTTCCGATCCAGCTTCAAAGAGCACTTGTGTTCCAACACATTTTGTGACTGCCATCTTAACATAGTGTGAGTTAAACCCAATGAAGACACTTTGTGCCTTACAACAGGAAACTCACTAACTTTAACAGCACACAAGAGGCAGCTCTATACCACACACATGTCCTTGTCACTCATGGTGCAGCTGGAAAAACTAAAAAACCGCTAAGCATGATGGGAAAGACAACACAGCCCACTCTCCTTAACCACTAAGGCTGTGTCTCAATTCAGGGGCTGCGTCCTCATGAGGACCCAGCCTAGCTGGGCCGAGTAGGCCACGCACTCACAAGACCGGGTGGGCTGAGCGAAACTGCTGAAATGGGACGGTCTAGCCTTCAGGTTTGCCGGCCTTGAAGTGGGTGGGGCGTTCTCTTGAAGTGGGTGGGAAGTTCTTGTGTGCCGCTTGGTGTGTGTGGAAAGAGAAGGGACGCCGCTAAAATATATTAGTTAGCTGAATACATGTATATATATTAGTGTTTCTGAGTTTACTGTTTGTTAAGAACTGATTACAAATCAGCTTATAAGGGGCGATCTGTTAAAACCCAGAGTGGACCTCCGAAACGCAAGTTGTCCATTAGCTCAGTTGGTAAATCAACTTGCGATTGGTGCAGAGATGCTTTTCTCGAAGCTGGTTCGAATCTCACTCGGTACGGTTAAAACTTATTTTACGTTTGTCTTTTATTGGATAAAAAAATGAGGACTGAGATTAAAAGGAAGGAGTTTGTGAAACTCCTTCTTTTTTTTTTATCCAATAAAAGACAAACGTAAAATAAGTTTTAACCGTACCGAGTGAGATTCGAACCAGCTTCGAGAAAAGCATCTCTGCACCAATCGCAGGTTGATTTACCAACTGAGCTAATGGACAACTTGCGTTTCGAGGTCCACTCTGGGTTTTAAAAGATTGCCCCTCAGAAAATCCTTGCTACGCACGTGTAAAATAATCTGATTTGTAATCAGTTCTTCAAAAACAGTAAACTCAGAAACACTAATATACTGTATATTCAGCTCACACATTTTTTTTTGTCGTTTCTGTAGTAAAATTTTAATGAGATATATTCGAGCTGAGGTTGTTTGAGATGACTAAATAAAGGTTGAATGAATATTCGCGCTGAGGTTGTTGTTAAAACGAGCTGATGACTCAACAACACGCAGCAGCCCCTGCACGCAGAAAGTCCCCCCCCCCCGCGAAATCTCTGCTGGCGCTATGAATTCTGGGATAGCCTCCGTCTTGAAGGATTCACGAATGCATCCTTCGATTTCGGCAGGAAGTAGGCCGCATTCCTCGGCCGCATGAGGAGGAGTCTTCGAATTGGGACAGTCCTCCGCGCGGGGCAATGACGTATGCGGCCGACAAATGTGCACTCATGAGGACGCAGCCCCCGAATTGAGACACAGCCTAAGAGAGTGGATTTTGTTGTCTTTCCCATAATGCTTAGCAGTTTTTTTAGTTTTCCAGCTTTAGGTGCAGCTGGAAAACTAAAAAACCGCTAAGCATTATGGGAAAGACAACAAAATCTACTCCCCTTAACCACTAAGGGAGTGGATTTTGTTGTCACATCCAAAATGCTTAGCGTTTGTTTTGTTTTTTGTTTTTTCAGCTGCACCATGAGTGACAAGGACATGTGTGTGGTATAGAGCTGCCTCTTGTGTGCTGTTAAAGTTTGTGAGTTTCCTGTTGTAAGGCTCAAGAGTGTCTTCATTGGGTTTAACTCACACAATGTTAAAATGAACTGTCTCAGTACAAATATTCCATTATACAGATTCACATACCTGAACAGTATCAGATCAGAAAAGTATTGGTATCGGTCGATACCTAGTTCTTAAGTATCGGATCGGAAGTGAGAAACGTGGATCGGTGCATCCCTAAATGTCACCAACACTTTCAGCAGTTTTAGTATCACAAAAATACTTCAATGCAACATAAACATGTACATGTACATATATTATGGTACTTTGTATGGCAGGAGTGGTGGTGGAGAGGTTAGAGAAGGTGGGCCTGTGAAAGGAAAGTTGCCGGTTCAACTCCCTGGACTGATAACATAAAAATGTGTGTGGGAAAGGTGGAACACCCACACCTGCCTCCACCCTCACTCTGGGCCCTTGAGCAAGGCCCTTAACCCCCCACCATGTGCTCCTCAGAGCGGGGCAGCTCTCTGTCTGTGGTCGTGTCAGGAAGGACATCCGGTGTAAAAACACTCACCACGTCTTCCTGCGAGTCAGGTCGCCGTGGAAGGAGGGAGCAACCGAAAGAAGACAAACGTTACTTTGTATCCCCTGCAGTGCTTGTGTGTCCATCTCCTTCCCTTCAAATAACTCTTGCAGTTTTAATACGTCTTCCAGGATGAATTTAGAACCACGTGCACTCATGAGCTGAGGAAAATGTGTGCAGCATGAGGTGTGTACAGGTCTGCTTGTGTTTTCAGTGTAACAAATCCAGAGGCTCTACCAATGTGAATTAAATCATTTTAAACTTCAAACAGAGTTTTTAGACGCACTGCAAGTTTTTTATTTTAATTTTATTTTATCTCCTACAATTTAGTGCAATTTCAAAAGCAAGACGTCTCCTCCTCCTTTGATTTAAAGGAACTTTTATACATTTTATTATCATGTCTTAATGGGTCCACATTTTCCCTGGTGCATGTTGTGAGTACGTAAATAAAAGTTTGTACAACAAGTGGTGATTCAGCCGGTCCCTTTGCGTTCATGATGGTACATCCTGGTTATTTTTGCTCTGACAGTTTTTCACTGATTTAACCCGTGTTCTCGCTGGGAAGCTATTTTCCTTGATGAAAATGGAAAAGAACCTCCATTCACCACCAGCTCTCTCTCTGACTAGCAGACAAATAGAAACTCCACTCTTGGACTGAACAGTGTGTGTAACACATCCAGTCACAACAAGATCTAAAGATTTGATCCAACTGCAACTTCTTTACGACCCAAACATAAAATACATTCAAATGAACTAGAGCGTTTGCATTTCCTGTGAAATGTGTGAACGCTAGCCTAGTTGCAGATAAACTAGCTGAAATACTGCTGGAATTAGCTAAAAACATGCTGAAATGCATGGAATGTGAACATGACTTTTTCATTAAAACTTGACATTGTCAAATATAACAAATACTGGAAGAAATGGAACATTCCTGGATCTTGAAACCGGCTGTATGAGTGTTGTATAAATGATGTAATTGCCTCTTACTGGATCTGCTCATGCCAGATTAGATGCTCTTCCCTCCCATCCTCCCTCCCCTCCCCCCTTTTTTATTTTATTTTGTTATTATTATTTATTTTAATTTAATTTTTTTATTATTTTATAGGTGCTCTGAATGTTTATTGTATATATGTATGCTTTAAAAAGTAAAGTGAAAAGAGAGGAGATAAAAAAAATGGAAAAAATAAAGTCTTTAAAAAAAAACATGCTGAAATGGATGAACAAGCCTAACTGAGCAGAAGAAAGCAGAAGGAACACATATTTGCTGAAAATTGTTTAAAATAAGCAGAAATGAGCATGAAAATTAGGAAAGTTTCCTTAAAAAAGCTGAAATTAGCAGAAATAGCTGAAAGTAGGTGAAAAAAGTAGAAATACGTTTAAACTAGAAGGAAACAGAAAGAGCTGAAATGAGCTCCAAAAATGTGGAATTAGCTGAAAAAACTTAATTTAGCATAAAAACAGCCAAAATAGCAGAAAAAGCTGCAACTAGCAGAAATAAGCTGAAAGGAGCAAAAAGCAGCTGAACAAACAGCTGAAATACACTAAAATAAGTTTAAATTCCCAGAAGGAAGAAGCTGAAGCAGAACAAAATGTAAAAGGAGCAGTAAAAGATTGTAAACACATCTACAGATTTGAAGGAGGTAAAATGAGCTCAATTCATTTTCTATGAGCAAAAAATGTCAGAAAAGGCGAAATATTTCAAAAAGCTAAAGCTGCACAATAACAATAATAATAATAATAATAATAATGAATTCAATTTATACCGCACTTTTCATTAATAAAAATCTCAAAGTGCTACAACAAATAAAACAAGTGATAAAATCAAGTAAAATCAATAATAATACAACTAAGATTAAAGACAGAATCATGTGGAGGCAGAATAGGCCTGCTTAAAAAATAAATAAATAAAACAAGTGATAAAATCAAGTAAAATCAATAATAATATCAACCAAGATCAAGATAAAATCATGTGGAGGCAGAATAGGCTTGCTTAAAAAGAAAAGTCTTTAAGCCGTTTTTGAAGTCAACCAGTGACTGTGGAGCTCTCAGGTAGTCAGGGAGGGAGTTCCATAGGCGGGGGGCAGCCACACAGAATGCCCGGTCTCCCATGGTCCTTAATTTGGTTCGTGGAATGTGAAGTAGATTACTGTTCTGTGATCGTAGAGACCGGGTGGATGAATATGGTGCAAGAATGTCCTTTAGATAGTCAGGTGAAGTTCCGTGTAAGCATTGGTGTGTAATGAGAGCAGTTTTGTACTGAATTCTGTAGGTGACAGGAAGCCAATGGAGGTTATGGAGAATGGGTGTAATATGTTCAAATTTACGAGCTCTCAATAAAATCCTTGCTGCACTGTTTTGAATATATTGAAGCTTCTGAAGATTTTTGCCAGGGATTCCAATAAACAGGGAGTTGCAGTAGTCGAGCCTGGAGGAGACAAAGGCATGGACGAGTTTCTCAGCATCAGAAAAAGTCAGAGATGGGCGAAGTCTGGAGATGTTTCGAAGATGGAAGAAGCAGGTTTTAAACAGATGCTTAATGTGATTTTCAAATGTAAGATGAGAGTCCATTTTTATTCCAAGATTTGTAACAGAGGTGGAGAGGGGGATGTCTTGACCAGAGAAGGAGATTGTTGTTAAAGTTGATGTTTGTATCTGGTGAGGGGTGCCAATCATTATGGCCTCAGTCTTGGAGCAGTTTAATTGAAGAAAGTTCTGATTCATCCATGCCCTTATTTCCTCCAGGCAGGTAGAGAGGGCAGTGAGTGAAGATGGAGATGGGGATGATGAGGATGCTCCAGTCCTGATGTAAAGCTGTGTATCGTCGGCATAGCAGTGAAAAGAAATGTTGAACTGATTAATAATTTGACCTAAAGGCAGCATGTAAAGGGAAAACAGCAGGGGCCCCAGAACTGACCCTTGAGGGACACCACAGGAGACACCGACTGTCTGGGAAGTGGCATTGCCAAGACTAACACATTCCAGCCTATCGGAGAGGAAAGATTTGAACCAGTCCAGGACAGTGTCACAGAGACCGACCTCCACATGAAGACGGTGGAGGAGGATACTATGGTCCACAGTGTCGAAGGCTGCAGTGAGGTCAAGGAGGACAAGGATGGAGGGAGAACCAGTGTCAGCAGCCATGAGGACATCATTTGTTACTCTCAGCAATGCAGTCTCAGTACTGTGAGCTGCTCTGAATCCAGACTGGAACTTCTCATACAGAGAGTGTTGCTGTAGGTGGTCCTGCAGCTGAGCAGCAACTGCTTTCTCCAGCACTTTGGACAGAAATGGGAGGTGGGAAATTGGCCGGTAATTTGAAAAAATGTCGGGATCCAAATTAGATTTTTTCAGAAGAGGCCTAATGATGGCAGTTTTTAGAGGCAGTGGAACATGACCAGATTGTAGAGACTTATTTATTATTTGTGTGATTAATGGGCTTATTGCAGAGTGATTGGATTTTATGAGAGACGAGGGGAAGGGATCCAGGGCGCAGGATGAAGGCTTCATTTTCTTGATGATGGACTCCACCTCACTCTGAACAACTTCATCAAAGCTGCTCAGGGACCCAGGATGCAGACGGGTAGATGGTAAACGAAGATCAGGGAGGTTGTGGAGCTGAGATCTGATAGTGTCAACTTTGTTTTTAAATGATGAAAGGAACAGGTTGCATTTTTGAACAGAGTCCTCAGGAGTTTGTTTAATGGGATTAAGCAGATGAGTTATTGTGGAGAAGAGCTGTTTAGAGTTACCAGGGCAGGTGTTGATGATGTTGGAATAATATTTGGAGCGTGCTTCTTTAAGAGAATAGGCGTACGCTTTCTGATGTTCTTTGTATGCCTGCTTATGTACAGAGAGACCAGATGATTTTACACGTCTCTCAATAGCACTGCCAGTTGCCTTCATCTTGCGCAGCTCACCAGTGTACCAAGGGGCTGAACGGGAGAAAGACACCAGTCTTGTTTTCAAGGGAGCGTGTAGGTCCAGAAGCTCTTGGAGAGATTGGTTGTAGTGATCCACAGAGTCATTTGCAAATGAATGATTGACAGCAAATGCGAAAAGTCATAGCAGGATTGTCCTGAAATAGCTGAGCGTTTTGATTTATGATTTGTTGAAATAGCTGAAAACTTTGTTTTAGAAAGTTCAGATTTGTAAAATTGGAAAAGTTGTTGAACAACCGCAGTTTTGAAAAAAAAAAAGAAAAGAAAAAGAAAGAAAATACTTCAGTTGTGATTAGCTAATTGCTAATCCAAGCATGGCCAAGACCAAAAGGGGGACAACCCCAATCTCAAGTTTCATAGTGGTCCATGCAAACAGTTTTATAACAAATAGCAATTGAACAAATAAATATATTATTTAACAATAACTAAAAATATTTGCAAGCACTAATAGCAGCAGCAGCTAACTATATTATTTCCAGTGTAGATTGGGGCACTTTTAGTTAGAAAACCTTATTTATATCCAAATATTCCTGTAACGTGAAGCTGATGACAGTATAAGGGTTTATAAAAAACGTGTCTGGATGAACCCCAATGAAAGTTTTGAGACTGAACTTATTTTAAGAACTGCGTCGGTCTTGGTCCTACTCAGACTGTGAGCTCATCAGTTCTGTCAGAATTTAACCATTTCTCTAAACTGAAGACCATCAAAGAGCTATCTACAGCAGGTAGCATACTAATTATTCACAACCTTTGTGCATAACATCTCTAAAAAGATTTGAGCTTTTCTTTACGACGAGCAGAGTTAATGTGAACAAAGTGTTTAAAAAGTAAACGGACCAATCATCTGTCATACTAATACATGTGCACACAATCTGAAACAAAGCAATGGTTTGGTTTCCTGACAAATGACATCGTCACCCAATATTTGTTTTTGCTTGTTTAATCAAAAACATGTTTTATAAGACATTTTGTAAAGAGAGAAACTAAGTCCAGAATTGTGAAATGATGAACAACAAACAGGATTTGGTTCAATTTGAACCTGTGTGAACTGAACTTTGAAGCAGATCCAATAAGACAGGATTATTCAACTGACGGCCCGGGGGCCACATCAGGCCCTCGAGTGAGCTCAGTTCAGCCCATCCATGGGTTCATATTTAAACAAAACTAGATTTTAAACCATAAAACAAACTTTCTTAATGACAATAACTGCTGGGTGTCTGCCCCCCTGAGCTCTCAGCGTGTTCGGATGTTGTCAGTCCATACAATGGGCGTTATCAACTGTTATCATCCCCATTGTAGCGGCGAATAGGTCACAATCTACCTCCTAGCATGTTTAAAAGAACGTTATCAGCGTTGTTATCGATGTGAGTAGGCAGCGTGTTTCCGTAAACCCGGAAATGGTGTGTTTTTGTTTTTTTCAGCTTATGTAACCGTTTTCCTCAACCTAACCTTAAACCTGACCACGTAGCTAAAGACAGAGCCTGCTGTCATCGCTTGTAACGGTGACAACGTACCTTTAAACCTCCTAGTAGGTACAGTAGGGGCAATCTGACCGCTACGAATGGGGATGTTAATAATTGATAGGGGCCATTTTATGGATGATACCATCCGAAGCGGGTGGAGCTCTTGGCTGCAGTAACTGTGACGACCCCCTGAGCAGTTTAGTGGAATAGTCCTGTTATTAGGTATTAACGTTAATGTGAGAATTTATTATTAGTGTGGTGTGGATGTTGGTGGATAGATTCTGACTAAATGTAGCCAAAATGTCTTTTTTACTCAAATGTGTTCATTTTTCATTTACCCTTTATTTATCCAGGTAGTCTCATTGAGCCACGAGAACTCATTTTCAAGAGAGACCTGTTTTTTAAGGGAGCAGATGGTGGGGGTTGAGGGCCTTGCTCAAGGGCCCAGAGTGGGGTGAATGAGGGTGGAGGCAGGTGTGGGTGTTTCACCTTTTTCCACCCACATTTTTTGATGTTGTCGGTACCGGGGCTTGAACCGGCGACCTTCCGATCACAGGCCCACTGTATTAATACTGAGGTTTATTTTTTTCTAAAAAGCTATAAATATTAGAACAATTAACAACATCAACAACAACAACAACAACAACAACAACAACAACAACAACAACAACAACAACAACAACAACAACAACAAATAAAGTCAACCAAATGATCATAAAATGGCTTTCAAGTAAAAATAGTGTTCATACGCATATACAGTACATGTAGCAACAATTTGTAGTTTTACCTTTAAACTATTGATGATTTGTAAATGCCACGGTTGTAAAAGTTGTAACAAAAAATACTTTTAATTGTCACAAGACGTACTTTACATTTATTGATTTTGAATACATTAAAGATCATTAAGCTGTGTGTGTTTGTAATATTAAACGTCTCAATGGGATGGAATTCAATTCAATAATAATAATAATAATAATAATGTCTATTCCTGTCATCTGCGTATGTTCCCATACACAGACGAAATTCGTCTCTGCATTTAACCCAACCACCTACCAGGTGGTGCAGTGAGCAGCCCGAAAGCGCCCGGGGAGCTGGAGAAATAGGTGTGCACTCATAGACACCCCAAGCTGGGTAGTGGCCGGGGCGCGAACCCGCGACCTTCGGATCCGTAGTCAAAAGCCCTGCCACTAGACCATCTTGGCTCCTAAACATACGTTATTGAACCCAGAGGTAAATTAAATGTTGTAACTCATCCTCCTGGTTCATTAAAGAGTTGCTCTAGATGCTCTGGGCAGGAGGATCTCTTGTGGTGATCCTTCTTATAGTGGATCTGAAGAAACTGGCCACAAATATGGATCTGTTTACTGAAAGTGATGAAATTGAGTGCACCTAAAAACTGACTCCTCTCATTCTAGACTGGAACATGTGCGCCCCCTTATGGCCAACTAAATATGTACAGGTTTAGACATTTCAACAGAAAAACTGGGTCTCTGTCCATCAGTCAAGTCAAGGTTCTTTGTTGTCACACGCACCACGTGTGGTGCATGTTGATGGAACAAAACCGTACACACAAGGACCCAGTTACATCCAACAAAGTATAAAATGTAAAAGAAAAACAGTAATAAGATCTAAGATATGGACTAAGAAATATGCTAAACTAAGAATACACTAAACACTAGGAGTACAAAAACAATACGCCGAACAACAGCAGCACGAGCATGAGTCTGTGAGAGCAGGTGAGTACTGATGAACACAGCAGCGTGAAATAACTCAAGCAAACCGCATGTAGTTACCACCTCATTATGTCAGTTAAAAACTGCTCAGATTTAGAAAAACGCTGAAGATACAAGATATAATGACAGATAAACACAAATGAAAACTAATAAAAAGAGAATCACATAAATCAACGCACACAAATAACAGACTACAACTGATATAAAAGAGGTCATTTTGTCTCAACGTATCAGCTGCACACAGATAATAAATAAAAGCAAATTCAAATCACTAATTTAAAATGATTTTAAAAAGATTACCAAGTAGGATAAACTAGTACCAAGCAGAAAATTTAAAAAAAAAAACAGATCTTAAATAGTAGTTTAACTAAAAGCCTGCAACAGATCTTAATTTCATTAACTTCCTATCAGTTTGTTCCAAGAACTTGTAGCATTAAAACTGAAACATGTTCCGTCTTGCTGGTGAACAACGGAACCAGAGGAACCACACAATTAGTTCAAACGTTCATTTGTTCTTTCATTCCTTTGTTCCTTCATTCATTCCAACGTTCATTTGTTCTTTCATTCCTACGTTCGTTCCTTCATTCATTCGTTCATTCCTTCGTCCATTCCTTCATTCATTCGTTCATTCCGACGTTCATTCCTTCATTCATTCGTTCATTCCTTCGGCCATTCCTTCATTCATTCATTCCTACGTTCGTTCCTTCATTCATTCCTTCATCCACTCCTTCATTCATTTGTTCATTCCTTCTTTCCTACGTTTGTTCCTTCATTCCTTCGTTTATTCCTTTGTCCATTCCTTCATTCATTCGTTCATTCCTACGTTCGTTCCTTTTTTTTTTTAGATGGCCTCCCTTCTCACCTTACAGCCATCCTCTCACACCGATATGAATATATATATATATTTTTTTCTTTTTTAATAGAGAGAAAGGAAAGATAGAAAGTAAGACAACAAAACACAACAATTATCCACAAAAGAGCACAAGGCAAACACACCCAACCTCCGTCTGAATCCTGCAAAGCACATGACAGAACACAGCAACAAACATACATGCATAAAGACTAATAATATTCATGACCTTGCAGTAGATTTCCATAAATAAACATACCCATACCTACAAATATATATACAGTATACATACATATACATTCATATCACATATCCATCTACATATCTGCATATGATATTTACATATACATCCCTGCATCCATTTGTGTGTGGCTGTGAGCATGCATAAGTGAATAAGGTTCCTCCAATAGAACATTCAGTAGTGAGCGTGAAGCATCAGAGATCCGCCCCCCCAAGGCCCGAGGCAGACGAAGGGGCAATCAAAGCCCAAGACCCAAGAAGGACCCCGAGCCCAGAGTCCCCAGGGCCACCCGAACAAGACGAGCCACTCACCCACTCCCCAGATCCGACCAAGGGGGAAAACCGGACGAGCTCCACCAGCGACTACACACAATGACCCCCGGGGGGACAACAGCGACAAACTCACAGGCCCCCGCCGGAGCCCGCTGCAAGAGCCCGCTGCACTGACGTAGCCCCAGGCCGAACACCGAGGCCCGGGCACCGGGGACGCCCACCCCTCATGCCCAGACCCGATAGGACCAGAGGACCCGAGCCCCACCTACCGTACGTTTGTTCCTTCATTCATTCGTTCATTCCTTCGTCCATGCCTTAATTCCTTTGTTTGGTGTGAAATTTTTAAGTTCTCTCCGTGCATGTGTGGGTTTTCTCCGGGTACTCCAGTTTCCTCCCACAGACCAAAAACATGCATGTTAGACTGATTGGTGGCTCTGAATTGTCTCTAGGTGTGAGTGAGAGAGTGAATGGTTGTTTGTCTAATTTGTCTCTATGTGTCCCTGTGATGAACTGGAGACCTGTCCAGGGTGTCCCCTGCCTCTTGCACAGTGATAGCTGGATATGGACACCAGAGAACCCAGTAATCTGAAAAGGAAGGAGTGGGTAAAAATAATGGATGGCTGGATGAAAGGAAGGAATGAAGGAACGAAGTAACGAATGAAGGAATAAACAATGAAATGAAGGAATGAAGGAACAAACGAAGGAATGACAAAAGGAAAGAAGGAACGAAAGAACAAAGGACTGAAGGAATGAAGGAAAGAACAAATGAAGGAAAAAACAACTGAAGGAAGGCATCAAGGAACAAACTAAGGACTGAAGGAACACAAAGTATCTTGTGAACCACTGTACAAAATGTAGGCAAACTCTCAGGAAATGATTACTGAATGATCCTGAGAGCCAGGAACGCCGCCTTCACAGCAGGAGATCAGGTGGGCCTGAGGGTAGCCAGAAACAACCTGTCCCGGGGCATCAGAAAGGCCAAGAAGCAGTATCCCAGGAAGATAGCTCATCGCTTCAAGGACAGCAAGGATACACAGAGTCTGTGGCAGGGAATATAGACCATCACAAACTACAAGCCATCCCCCCAGACCTGTGACAGCACAACCTCTACGCTGAATGAACTGAATGAATTATTTGCTCAGTTTGAGGCAAGTAACAGCACACTGCACAAAAACTCCCCCCTCTCCTGATGGCCAGGTGCTGGCGCTATCCTCAGACAGCGTAAGGCGATCATTCATCAAGATCAACGCCCGGAAAGCTTCTGGTCCTGACAACATACCTGGTCGTGTGCTGAAGGACTGTGCAGGGGAACTCGCAGCGGTCTTCACGGACATCTTTAACATCTCACTGAGTCAGGCCATCGTCCCCACCTGTTTCAAAGCCACCACCATCATCCCTGTCCCAAAGAAGGCAACGCCCGCATGCCTCAATGACTATCGTCCAGTAGCACTCACCCCCATCCTGATGAAGTGCTTCGAACGGCTAGTCATGAAAAGCATCACATCTGTCCTCCCTGCCTCCCTGGATCCCTTCCAATTTGCATATCGGCCTAATCGCTCAACCGACGATGCCATCTCCTCTGCCCTCCACACAGCTCTCACACATCTGGACACGAAAGCCTCTTATGTTAGAATGCTGTTCATTGACTTCAGCTCGGCATTCAACACCATCATCCCCCAACAGCTCATCCTTAAACTGCACAGTCTGGGGCTGAACACCTCAATAGCCATGTTTCCATCCATTTTCATTTCGAATTTTGAGCTAATTTTTGAAATCTCGCAAATATGTAAATACAAATTAATGCGAAGCAGAAGTGTTTCCATCAACTGGCTTGAATCGCATCTACCGGGCCACGCACAGCGTCATTACGTCAGACGTCAGCGTCATTAGACGTCAGCGTTACGCATGTCTACAGTAAACAGGAAGTAGCGGTTGAAAACAGAACCCGGCCACACATCTCGTCAAAATGGAGAGAATATTTCAGGTACGTGTTGCTATCGGGCAAGTTGTATTTATTCTGTCATGCCAACTAGTTTTAGCGATGTTACATGTTGTCCGGAGCGGAAACAGCTGAACGTCACGTGACGTGAATGTTCGCTACGGCAGAACTGAGTCGGCAAATCTGTTTCCATCTGTCGTTTTGCGCATCTGCTCATTTTCGAAGATCCCAAAAACCACCTCAAGCGAGCGTATAAACTTTTTGGCGAATTTGAGGAAGTAAATTCGCATTTTGCCGTTTCCATTAAGCTTTTCTGCTGCAATACTTCAAAATGCGCATCTAGAAACCTTGAAGGAAACACGGCTACTGTGTAACTGGCTGCTAGACTTCCTGACCGGGAGACCACAGGCAGTACGGGTTGGCAGCAACACATCCAGCACAATCACATTGAATACAGGGGGCCCCCAAGGATGCGTGCTGAGCCCCCTTCTATTCACCCTGCTAACACACGACTGCACACCATCATACAGCTCCAACCATTTCATCAAGTTTGCGGACGACACAAAAGTGGTGGGTCTCATCAGCAACAACGATGAGACAGACTACAGGAACGAGGTGAGCCGCCTGGCCTTATGGTGCGGACACAACAATCTCACTCTCAACGTGGAGAAGACAAAGGAGATTGTTGTGGACTTCAGGAAGAGGCATGCCCAACATGCCCCTCTGACCATCAACGGCACCACAGTGGAGAGAGTTGTCAGTAGGGATGCGTGATATAAACAGTACACGGTAGAAACAATAGAAATTTAGCCTACGATAGAGATCTGTCTTCTACCGGCTAACCATTGCCCGATCTGGATCTGGATTGAGGTCTGTCTATTAGTGACCTCTGTTCTAGGAGAGACGTCACCTCCCCGGGCTGGAAAAGGGCCTCCAACAGGCTAAAAGGATCCTATTTTTGACCTGAGCATCAGTTCTTTCTTTGGTTCTATTATTCTATCCATACATCCATTATCTTCACTCGCTTCTTCCTTTTCGGGTCACGGGGACACCGGGGACACTGGTGCCCATGTCCAGCTGTCACTGTGTGTCAAGTCTTTTCTTAACTGATCGGACTTGAAAGATCCAGGAAGAAAGTAGATGTAGGCTCAATTCACTTCATCTTTATTAATTGTTTTTAAAGATGGTATCTGCAGCAGCATTAGTAATTTGAAAATCTTGGAAAACATGCAAATTAATAGTTTAAATTATATTTTTTTAATTCCTTAAATCAAACCCTATGAATTCATAAAGTTTTAAATTAACTGTTTAAATATATGTTCTAACTTGATAAACTATGAATTAACCATTTTAAAGCATTTGACCATTTATTTTATTTATTTCAAATATTTTAGATGTTTCTTAGAAATTTCCTATAGTATATTAATTTTTATTTTTATTTCTATTTGCATCTTACCAAAATTACCTCAAATGATTAATCACAAGCAATTATTATTAGCCAACAAAATACACTTTTTCCTCAGAACTAATCACTATAAGCACTTTGGTAACGGTTTCTGTTTTAAAAGTGCTCTATAAATAAATTTGACTTGACTATAAATTGTATGTTTGTAATTTAAGGATCAGAGGAATACTAGTAAAATTTAACTTGCATGACTCATTTCAAAGATTACAAAATAATACGCTTTAATCTAATTCATAAAATAGAAAGACTAAATGTACTATCTAAATTAAAGAGTCTCAAAACAGCATTATGTCAACTCGACTCCAATCCCAACAGAGACTTACAATGCAAACTAAACAAACACAGAGGGTCTATGTGGTAAACAATGCTCTGGTTCCAGTACAACCCCCTCACACAAGCATGCGTCTGGGTTCTAAATAGCTCGACAGTTTTATTGAGGCTGATTCTTCATGCACTGATTGTGACAAGGGACCACACATCTGCATTAAAGACCCTAATCAGAACCACAGAAGCTACAGCATCGTTTAGGCTAGAGCGCCCCCTCTGTCTGAATTATGTAATGAACATAAAATAATGGTTTGAAAGAAAATGAGTTAAAATGAGGTGCAGCTGAAAAGTCAAAACTGTCATTTGACACAGCACTGTGTGAGAGGTGGGGGACAACACCCTGGATAGATCTCCAGTCCATCACTGGGACACACAGAGACAAACAACCTCTCACTCACACCTAGAGACAATTTAGAGTCACCAATCAGTCTAACATGCATGTTTTTGGTCTGTGGGAGGAAACCGAAGTACCCGGAGGGAACCCACGCATGCACGGAAAGAACATGCAAACTCCACCCAGAAAGGTCTTGAGCCGGGATTTAAACTAGCAACCTGCTCGCTGAGAGGCGACAGCTCTACCAACTGTGCCAGCGTCCTATTATTATCAAACCAAATTCTGATAAGAAGCAAATAACAGAAACTCAAGACTGAATGTGTGAGGAAAACATTTCTGTGAAGTCCTGCTGATTTACTGTCAAACAAGTTGTTTTTGTGACAAGTAACTCTATCTCTGAAATAAAAAGCCTGTTCACTAAACTGTCACACATAACCCTGCACCAAAGAGACCAATGATCGGACCCCTTCCTGAGCTCTGTGTGACTGTTCACTAACAGAGGAAGTCAAGTCTGTTTTAAATAGACAGAGATGGAACGTCATGCATCGTACACAGAAACCACTTCAGTAATATTTACCGTTAGCATGTGGTGAAAGAACAAAGAGGAGGAAGCTGCAGAAACATTCAGAGCTGAGCCTGCTCCTGAACAAAACCTGTCTGCTGTTGTCTGTGAACATCTGCTGAAACGTGGAGGGAAGGATCTGCTTCTGCTGCTATCAGTGGTATGTAAACGCTGTTAGTAATGGAGGTGAATCCGTTATGAGCCGACATGTTTCATTTGATGTGTAATGAATAGAAACTATATTTAATTCTAATGCATAATTATAGTGATGATGAATTGATGTTTAAATATTGTGTCAGTGTTTGTAGAAAGGATGAATCTGAAGCAGACACTGTTTTTCCCACATGTAGCTGTTTTTACACATGCACTGAAGACCCAAAAGTTTTTGGTAAAACTTTCTTGTAGGAAGATTTGTGTCAAATTCACTCATAATATTTGGGCAAGACCTTGACAGTTGATGAGAGTCATGATTCGTGGCAATAACAACTGCAACTTTTCTACTTAAAACACAAACTGAATGATTTTGGTTCTCTGTGTTGGTTTGGTCAGGAGAAAGAAAAAAACATGTATTTAATCACCTGCTGATGCTGCTCTTATTTTAAATCAAGATCAGACTGAACAAACTGAATTGAATACAGTGGCTATAAAAAGTATTCACCCAGTATTCCCCCAGTATGAATGTTTTATTTAACAAGTTTAATAAGATATCCTGATTCAGGCTCAAGAACCCAGGTAGAACAATCCAGCAAAGTTAAGTCAGGCCCTCTGAATGGTTTTGTTTTGTTGAAACGTTTCGTCTTTCATCCAAAAGACTTCATCCGTCCCTCTCACCCACCAACTCGTCTGTGGCAGTCATGGACAAATTGGTTCAGGACATCCTGATTCATGCTCAATCCAGGTAGAAAAATCCAACAAAGTTAAGGTCATCTGGGCAGTTTCTTTGACCCATTGTGTGAAGGTGCTGTTTATAAGGCTCGTCTGACTGATGAAGTTCTTTGGACAAAAGACGAAACGTTTCAACAAAAAGAAAATGTCCAGAAGACCTAATTTAACTTTGTTCAATTTAATACCCCACCTCACTGAACAGCTATCGACCAATTTCTAAACTCTGCATTTTAGCCAAGGTTCTAGAAAAACGGGTAAACTCCCAAATCACAAAGTATCTGGACTCATTTAACATCTTACCTCTCCATCAAGCTGGTTTCAGGAAACAACACAGCACAACGACTGCTTCACTGAAGGTTCTTAATGACGTTGTTGAAGCACTGGATGCTAAGGATTATCGTGCTGCACTTTTCTTAGACCTGTCTAAAGCTTTTGACACTGTGGATCATAATATATTGTGTCATAAGCTCTCAGAAATTGGTTTTTCAGATCACACCATTGGTTGGTTTTTTTTAACTATCTTTCCGATCAGAGGAAATGTGTTCAACATAATGGTACTTCTTCCAGTTATTTAACAGTTAACAATGGTGTACCACAAGGCTCAGTCTTAGGACCCACCCTCTTCACATTCTACATACGTAATGTAGGAGCATCCATGACGCATCCTTACATTTCTATGCTAATAACACAGTTGTTTATTGTCGAGCTAAAACAGTTGCTAAGGCTTTCCAGTTTCTGCAATCCACTTTTGACATCATCCAGTCATATTTGTTCTGTCTCAAACTTGTCTTGAATGCTGATAAAACCAAAGGGATGCTTTTTTTCAAATAGGAAGTCAGTCCCAGCAGTTCTTCCTCTGATTTTATCCTGAAATTGTGTCCCTATTGAGTTTGTTGATTCCTATAAATATTTGGGTATCTTGGTCGACTTGCATCTCTCTTTTAAACTCCATGTGGAAAACCTAGTAAAGAAACTGAAAGTTAAACTGTGTTTCTTTTTCAGAAACAGATCATGTTTAACTCTGAATGTTAGGAAATGAAAGTTACTAGTGTAACTACGGTTCTATGAATCCCGAATGACCGCCAGGGGCGGTGCTTTCAAGCACGACTGAGCATTCTTGCACATGCGCAGGTCGAGTACAAATGACAACAACGTCACCTCGTGACCTGCCGGGGACCCGCGTGACTCTATATAGGCACGTCACATCCGGGACCCAGTCCCTCAATCTTCTCGCAAAGCAAGGATTCAGAGGGACTAAGCACCCTGGCGGTCATCGAACCGTAGTTACAGTAGTAACTTTCATTCTATTTCATCCCTCCTGACCAACAGGGGCGGTGCTTTCAAGCACGGATGACGCATGGCAACACGGTCACGAGGAATCGTCAACGTTCAAGGAACAACAACCACGCCACTCACCTCAATGTGAAGGGGAGACATGCTGCTCCAGAACTCCTTGAAGGGGATAGGGCGCAGCCACATTCACCTGGTAAAATCGAGTAAAGGTACTCTGCGACGTCCAGGAGGCCGCACGGCAAATACTGTCCAACGGTACTCCTGTCATGGCAGCAAACGAGGTTGACATGCCCCTCGTAGAGTGGCACGTCACTCCCGCTGGTAGTGGCCGGTCCAGCAAGGCATAAGCTTTGGAGATCAAATCTACAACCCAGTGTGACAGTCGCTGTTTAGAGAGTGCCTGACCTGTACGTGGGCCAGCGTAGCACACAAAAAGGTCATCCGTCTTCCGGATGGGTGCCGTAGCGGCTATGTACGCCTCAAGTGCACAAACAGGGCACAGCTAATCGGAGGAACCACCGGGGTCAAACCGGGCGAGATGGAGCGGTTGGGTACTACCGACTGGTAGGGACACTTTAGGCAAAAATACCACATCAGGACACAGCGTGACACCTGAGCCATCAGGGTTCCATCGGCAGCAGGGCTCGGCCACAGAAAGAGCCTGCAATTCCCCCACACGTTTCGCAGAATGGTAAATGGAGCTTATTTATATAGCACCTTCCAGCCCCCTCTGAGGAGCCCCAAAGCGCTTTACAATACAAGCCATCTACCCATTCATACACACATTCATACACCGTTAGTGGTACAGTGGTACAGGCAGACGTGAGCACATCACTCCAGTTTTAATGTCCCTTCATTGGCTTCCTGTCCAGTTTCGAATCCATTTTAAAGTTTTATTGTTTGTTTTTAAGTCTTTGAACGGTTTTAGTCCCTCTTATCTGTCTGAACTGCTTCAACTTTATGTGCCATCACGTGCTCTTAGATCCGCTGACCAGATGCTTTTAGCAGTCCCGAAAACCTTTTATAAGACCAGAGGAGACAGAGCATTTTCAGCTCTGGCTCCTAAATTGTGGAACGAGCTGCCACTGAAGGTCAGGCAGGCCCCATCAATATCTGTTTTTAAAACTCGTTTAAAAACACATATGTTTTCATTGGCTTTTAAACCAGAATGAGTTCACATCTCTGTTTTAATGTTGTATTATTTTACTTGTGATGTTCTGATATTTATATGATTGAGATTGATTGTTTTTATTGTTTTGTGCTTGTTTTTATTCTTGTACAGCACTTCGGACAGCTGCTGCTGTATTTTTAATTGCTTTATAAATAAACTGGTATGGTATGGTATGGTATGGTAGCCTGCCTTGTAGGGCGCTATCCAGACCTACCGGGAGCAACTCTGGGTTAAGTGTCTTGCCCATGGACACAACGACACATGGTGGGCGGATGCGGGACTCGAACCTCCGACCTTCCGATTGGGGGTCGACTGCCATTACCACTGTGCCACGGCCGCCACAAAGCCATTGCTAAATTAATGCTGTTTTCATTGAGAGCCATTTGAGGTCCGCAGACGTCAGGGGCTCAAACGGGGGAGACCGAAGAGCCTCAAGCACCAGAGAAAGGCCTCATGCTGGCACCATAGGGCGTCTAGGCGGGTGCAAACGCCGAGCACCTCTTAAAAACAGTGAAACGTCCTTGTCCCAGCCCACCAAACAACCGTTCAGGCCAATATGCCAACAAGAAATGGTTGCCACATACACCTTCAAGGTAGATGGGGACCGTCCTCGATCCATTAACGCTTGCAGGAAGGTCAGTATGTGAACTGAACACCGTACCGGATCCTGCCCATTATAGTGGCACCAGGCCACAAAGGCCACCCATTTATTAGTATATACGGCCCGCGTTGAGGGCGCCCACGCATTGGCCATCATATGTCCTACCGGTCCGGCGTATCCTGAAAAGGTGGGCCCCGACACTGCAGGGGCCAGACCCAGAGTTGGAGCCGGTCTGGGTGCAGAACCCGACCCTCCATCTGGGAAAGAAGGTGCGTCCTGGAGGGGAGATGCATCGGCGAGCCGGAGCAGAGTTCGTGCAGCAGAGGGAACAAAGTCCTTGCTGGCCAGAAGGGAGCCACCAGGAGAACCGTGTGCCTCTCCTGACGAATCCACAGGAGGGTCTGAAAGAGTAGGCTGAAGGGCGGAAAGGCATAAAGGAGGGTCCGGGGCCAGTCGTGCGCCAGCGCATTGTGGCCCAGAGGACCGCAGTCGCCCAGGGAGAACCAAAGGGGGCAGTGAAATGCGTCCCCTGAGGCAAAGAGGTCCACGTCCGCTCTGCCATAGACCGTCCAGATCCTCACCACCACCTCGTCGTGAAGTTTCCACTACCCCGGAGTGGCTTCTGACAGGACAGAAAATCTGACGGCACGTTCTGTGCCCCCGGGATGTAGGTTGCTTGGAGGCTGGCCAAGCATGGAGCAGCCCAGGTCAGAAGACGCTGCGTCAAACGCAACAGTTTCTGTGACCTGGTTCCCCCCGGTGGTTGACGTAATAAACCACAGTGGTATTGTCTGACCTCACCAGCACATGCTTCCCCCGCAAGCCCGGAAGGAAGCTGAGAAGGGCCAGAAGCACAGCCTGTAACTCCAGGACATTGATGTGCTCCGTACCCTGTCTCTGGGACCATGTCCCATGTGCCATGTGACCTCACCAGGTGGCACCCCAGCCCATGGAGGATGCATCCGTAAGCACAACCTCCCGATGGCACGGGAGAGAACTGAGCGGGACCCCTGCTGTCATAAACGACCTCACCCTCCATTGGGACAGAGACTGGAGGCACTGAGGGCTCACCCAAAGTCGTCGGAGGCGATGAGTGTTCCACGAGGCATCCAAAGCCAAGCTGTTCAGCCATATATGAAGGGGTCTTAGCGACAGCAGCCCCAAGGGCACCACGGTGGATGCAGCTGTAAGCCTCTCCAGGAGACAAAGTTACCGCAGCAGAGGCGATGCTAGACAGCGCCTGAAATCTGGGAGCAGGGTCATTATACTGTTGACCCGCTAGGGTGACGGGCGAGCAGACATTGCAATATAATTCATGGCAACTCCCAAAAAGACGGTGTCCTGAGAGGGAGTCAGGCTGCTCTTCCCAGGTTCACCTGCAAACCCAAGCGTCTCACATGCTAGTATCCCGAACTGCCCGATCCTGCGTCGTAGCACAAATGAGCCAGTCGTCCAGATACAGGAGGATCCGTAGGCCCCGCAGCTGTAAAGGGGAGAGGGCCGCTGCGACATATCGGGTGAATACCCTGGGGGACAGTGAAAGACCAAACTTTAGGACCCTGAACTGAAAGTGCCGTCCTTGAAAGGTGAAACGAAGGAACCGCCAATGGGGCGGCGCGATGGGAACATGGAAATAAGCATCCTTGAGATCGATGGAAGTGAACCAATCGCCCGGGGAAATCGCCCTTAAGACAGCCTTGGTGGTAAGCATGCGGAAAGGCATGACCTTCAAGTACGCGTTCAGGCCCCTGAGGTCCAGAATCGGACGTAGATCCCCGGTCTTCTTCGGAACAAGAAAATAAGTGGAATAAAAGCCCCTTGGATCCAGCAGGTGGTCCACAGGCATTATAGCTCCCTTGGCCAGCAAGGTGCAGATCTTGTCGTTCAGTGCCTGCGCCTTCACCGGGTCGCGGATTACAGTCATCCTGACCCGGCCAGGAACGGGTGGCCGGCGGCAGAATTGAAGGCAATACCCTCGGGACAGGGTGGACAACACCCACACGTCCAGCGTGTGGGCAGCCCAGTAGTTGAGCTGTTTTGGGGCAAAATAACCGACCGCCGGCACTAAGGTATCATCTGTGGTCCCCCCGACCCCTCGAAGGCCTGGGAGGATGCTGGCCAGACTGCGTTGCTCGAAAGGAGTGAGACAACCCAGCCCCAGCCGGGTCAAGAGTCTGACCCCTCTGACCTGGAAAAGGTCTCTGGGCCGATCCCTGTACCTTAGGTACAACGAGAGAAGGGGACGGACGCGAGGACCTCCGTGAGGAGCCTGTACCCGTCCAAGTGCCAGCCGGTTGGCGATCACGTCTGTGAAGCCCCGCCAGTTGCTGCCTCGTACAAGACGCCTGAGCTGTACGGTCCAAGGCGTCTAGTGCTACAGAGCCAAACAATTCCCCCGGAACCACAAGTAGGTCCCGGAGGGTTCTCCTACAAGGCTCAGTGAGCGGCGACTGCGCCAGCCAGACCTGGCGGCGAGCACGTACCAGGGTGGAGAGTGTTCGGCCAATCTCTTTAGTCATGAAGGCAAAGGCTTGCAGAGATGCATCAACCAGGCCTTGCGTGGGGTGGTCCATTGGAACAGATTCCAAAGAGGACGACAGGGCCAGCATGAGATGGAAAAGGGAGTTCCTAATCAGGCCCATGCGGGCCCCAGAATCATAGGCCCTGCAGAGAAGGTCGTCAGTAATACGGCACTGAGGCAGCGGACAACGGGCATTGGGCCACAAGGCCTCGTCAGGAGGGACGATAAGAGAGGCGATGCTTGGTTCCACCGCAGGCATCTGCCCCAGGCCAACCTTGGGTGCCTCCTACATGGACGCCAGGACCCTGCCATCCTGTGTCGGACGCGGAAACGCCCTGGTGTCAGACCAGCAGGCATGTAGTTCCCGAACATACTCGTCCGAGGGGGGAACCACCAGTGGCGGAGCTAGACTTATATTTCTGGGGGGGCCGAGGGGGGGCCAAGGCTATCTGTAAGGGGTCCACTGACTATTACAATGACAATACAGTAAGAGTACTTTCATTCACATACCATATATAAATAAAGACTGATGAAATGAGATTTGCACATGTAATTTGCAGTTTATTATTTTTATTAATTCAGTGTCACACAGTTCACAATTATTTAAATGTACTATTTATGTCTTGCTAGGCAAAAAAAAATGTAAACATAGCATTTAACTATTTACACCTGAAACAAAATATCCTAGTTTCATTGGTACAAGTACGAGTCAGTGAAGAGCTAAATCATGACCAGAAACACAAAACTGCTTCATGCAGTTTTGTGTAACTGGCCCTTCTGCCTCATCATCATCCTGGTCAGACGCAGAGCTCTCTGTGTTTTCAGACTCCTCCTTTGATTGAACTACATTGTAAAAACAGTACATTAAAATAATTCAACCAACAATTAAAGAAACACATTAGCAGCAGCCAACATGTAAAAATAACCTAAAACGGAATAGGAATTTGATTATTTCTGTAGATAGTCTGACCTGGTGATGGTGGACTGGTGTTTGCCTGACTTTCCTTCTCCTGACTGGTATCAGGACATGAACTACCAGGGCTGCTGATGTCAGAGCTGAACCCTGTTGGATGTGTGCCTGTTTTTTTTTTTTTTTTTTTACAAAGAAGCTGTCTATCCTGCCTCCCTGTCTTTTCATTCTCAACCCTAGGGAAAAAAATAAACCAGTCAAGATAAAAGAAAACATCAAATAAAATGACAAAGCTAAACACACAAGAATTCAAAGAAATTTTTAATTTAATGTAAAACATAATAAAGCAAAAGGAGTAAAAATATTAAATTGTCCCGTTTTATAGTACAAGCTGGCTCCATTAGCATTACCTTTCACATGTAAGAAAGAAAAAACATAACACAATTTAATAAGCAGAATTTCTTGACTTTGTGGCCAGAAGATAACTTTTGAACCAAGAAATATTTCCTATGTACAGTACAGTAATTATATTGGCCAGAAGTAATTACTCTGATTGCTATTTTCTTAGCTTAGCTAGTATTTCTCATTCTGTATAGTTTTTCTAATGAGAGAGCTTAAAACGCTAAACCACTGTAAAACTTACCTATGAAGTCAGATTATCAATCTTTGAGTCAAATCAACTGTATTTCTCTTAGCTGCACAATATTTATCTTTCAACTTTTCCTGGTTCTATAATAATAATAATAATGAATTCAATTTATAACGCGCTTTTCATTAGTGAAAATCTCAAAGTGCTACACACATTCATACGCCGGTAGTGGCAGACTACCATGCAAGGTGCTTTCCTGTCCTACCGGGAGCAACTCGGGGTTAAGTGTCTTGCCCAAGGACACAACAACACATGGTGTGGGGAACCGGGATTCGAACCTCCAACCTTCTGATCGGGGGACGACTGCCATTACCACTACGCCACGGCCGCCCAATGTACAGTACTGTACAGTCACCAAGCACTTAGACTATCCTAACACAGTTTTTAAAGACGAAGGAGTGAGTTGAATCGCTGTCTCCCTCCTCCCTAGCAAGCTCCATTCACATAAAGGGCTAACTAGCTTGCTGTACAGTGGCCTACCTCTGTCCGTCCGTCCATCCAATACAGGTAGTCCCCGACTTACGAGCGAGTTCCGTTCCTACGACTATCTCATAGACGAAATCTTGTACGTCGGAACACGA
>JBBPBX010029470.1:0-20147 GCA_038048925.1 Garcialebias charrua
GTACACTTTTTCTTTGTACTTTGTCGTAGCTTGAAACAACCCCATGCAGTTGAGGTTCCCCCCTGGGCCAACCAAGCATGTATCTGGTGGGTCGAGCTCTATTTTTGGCTTCATCATTTTAAATGTTTTTAGGTTAATAACTGTGGCGTCTGCACCAGTGTCTATTTTAAAAGTTATTGGGACGCTGTGCACCTCCAGATTGACTGACCAGTCTTCCTGGCTGCTTATTTTCCCATTAATTTCACCCAAAAAATAAGGCTGCTTCACCTCCTCAGTGACTTCTCTCACTTGTTTTGAGTGACACACATGCTCCCAGTGTCCCTGTCTGTGACACTTATTACACTTGCTCTTGAGTGCGGGGCACTTTATTATTTCTTGATTATGTTTCAGTTTAAAGTTTATACCTGATTCTATATGTTTAATATATTTTGAAAGTAGCCTCTAGTTATGAGTTTCAAAAGCAGGGATAAAAAGATGATGTACCTGCTGCTGCCGCTCATACAACCACTGATGAAATTATTCATCAAAGCATTTAATTCTGTGTTCCTACTACTCATCTGTGTCACGAGGTGTTTCAGGCTTGTTTACGTTTTATCTAGGAACATATCACTTACCTGAGCACGGGCTTAATGATTATGCATTCAGGGTATGTGTGGGCGAGAACCAAGTATCAGCAGGACATTTGAAAACAACACCATCAACAGCTCCCAGAGTGGCTGACAAACATTGACTCCTGATCCCGACAAAGCAGCACGCGTGTTTGGAAAGTCTGGCACCGGGTCGCGGGTCTGAGCACTCGATCGTGTTTCCACCCTAGAATTTATCTCATGGGTGTTGTTACGTCCACCAAGGGCACAACATATTAAAGAGGACACGAGACAAAAAATGAGGGTTCAAACTTTCAGTTTATTTAAGCTGCTTCGAACCCCCAATTCCCATGTCCACCAAAAAATACAAAAAAATTCCAAAGTACAACTTAAAGGTGGACCTGGTGGGCCGGCCAAACAGAACAAAAAAGGTACCACAGTGGGCCAACCCTATACAGGGCTGTACTGGGCACCTGACTAAAAACTGCCAAAATAAATGAATAAAACTACTACTACAAAAAAAGAGGCGAAAACAGGGCTACCAGTCCCACCAGGCCAAAGTTACAACAAATATAAAAAAAGTTAACAAAAAAATTACATAAGGTGGCTGGGGTTATTGACAGTAGGCCACAGCTCCAGGACAAAGGAAGAGAAGAAAAAAAAAACAAGTGTGTCTCAGAGAGAGTACCAAAATGCAGAGTGAGCCCAAGAGAGAGGGTGAGCTCCCCAAAACCAGCCTATTTATGGGCGGGCGGAAGAGGCCACAGCCTAAAACAATTAAAGGCTGATTAACTAACTCAAACTCTATCTACAAGAACAAAACATTAAAGGTATGGTCTGCGATTTTTGAACACTCTGGGACTTAGAAATATTTTCAGCGCAGAAAAGCATTCTGCTACCTCCCCTCAGAGCCATATATGGCTCTGAGGGGGAGCCACAGTCCGTGCTTCTGCTGAATTATGCTCCGCCCCCTGCTGCTGTCTGCTCAGAGCCGCTGCGATATTCTGTGTTTATGTTAATAAAACCTTCTAATAAAATAAAATAAAACCATGGAGCGCTAGTCCTACAACACAAAAACCAGCAGAAATCATCAGAGCTTCAAGAAGCAACGTTTGGACATGATTTAATTCGCTCGTGACTTCCTCTTTCTGTCAGTGCAGGTCTGGAATGCTCCGCCCGCACTACATGTCCTGTCTGCGCTGCAAAGTTCTGTGTTTATATGATAATATAACTGTTTAAAAAATATAATAAAACCATGAATCACTCATCCAACAACACAAAAACTAGCAGAAATCAGCAGAGGTTCACGAAGCAACGTTGGACATGATTAATTCGCTCGGATTTCCTCATGTCTGTCAGCGCAGGTCTGGAATGTCTGGAATGCTCCGCCCCCAGTACATGTCCTGTCTCTGCGCTCCGAAGTTCTGTGTTTATATGATAATATAACTGTTTAAAAAATATAATAAAACCATGAATCACTCGTCCAACAACACAAAAACCAGCAGAAATCAGCAGAGGTTCACGAAGCAACGTTGGACATGATTATTCGCTCGTGAGTCGTGACAAATCCATTTCCTCATTCCTGTCAGTGAAGGATGAAGCGATCACTTGACTTTTGGCAAAAAAACTAAATAAAAGTCCAGCTCTGGGATAAAGAAGGGATATTTAATACATTTTGTGTCACATAAAAAACAGTCCTGCATCGCTTTGCAATCCTTTGAATGAGAACGAGCCGCGGCGCTGAGGCTGGGACAGGTGGGGGCGTGGGTTGGGGCGTGACAAACAACTCTGTTTTTATTGGCTGTCAGTGTCCTGGTCACTCTGTGTTTTCAGTGTTTTTATAAATGCTGATAGAGAAGCAAGGGGACTATAGTTTTTTTCAGAGATTACTTTGTCTAACATCAGTTTGTCAGTAGATAGTGACAGAGTGAAGAAATATGTTAAAAATATATTGTTTGAAAAGTTACAGACTACATTACAATGTTACATACCCTGGCTTTAAGGCCAATGTGCCTGGCACGTAACAGCTGTTAAAATGTGTCTTCTGAGGAGAAAAGGCCTCATCGTCATTTGCTTTGAGGATGGGAATTTATGTCATAGGCTGCCATTGGCTGTCCATCCAGCTTTGATCATGTTAATTTAAATCATGCTTTTAAATGTTTATCAGGAACCAACCTTTTCATCCATCCATCCATCCATCCATCCATCCATCCATTATCTTTTATCAGCTTCTTCCATTTTGGGTCACGGGGGTCGCCGGTGCCCATGTCCAGCAATCACTGTGCGAGGGGCGGGGTACACCCTGGACAGTTCGCAAGTCCATCACAGGGCCACACAAAAATGGATGGATCATTTGCACCCTGTGGGTGTTAATGATGCATCCAACGTTAGGCTGATGGTCCTCCTTGATCATGTGAGCAGCTGGTTTCAGGCTGTCATCAGCCAACTGGTTGAGCCACTGTGAGATTGTGCTATTTATAAGACTGAGCTGAATACAGTTTCTCAGACTGAAGAAGTCTTTCGGACAAAAGACGAAATGTTTCTACAGTTTTTTTTTTTTATGTCCAGAGGACCAGACTTAGCTTTTTTAGATAATGGATGTACTGTATGTTGTTTTTCTCCCCCTAAAACATACAGGTTTGAATTGGAGATGAACCAGTTTAGTACCCAGCCTCTTTCTCTACCTACAGTCCTGGAACCACACAGCTCTCGCTGTTTCAGGAACGCTACAAACGTTTTAAAAGACACATCGCACCCAGGTCACACTGTGTTCCAACCACTGCCATCAGGCAGGAGGTAAGAGCATTAAAACAAGGACAAATAGTCTGAGAATAGCTTTTATCCCACAGCCATCGGGGCATTAAATGCACCTTCAGTGCAAATAATGTTTGTGCAATAACCATGTGCAGATGTGCAATAGCCAGGTGCAATAATTCCTTAATGTGAAATAGTGCACTGTTCTGTGTGACTGTTCTTTAAAATCTTGTAAATCTTGTGTTTTTCTTTTTCTCTTTCTTTAAAAAAAAATCTATTATATATCATTTGACACCGTAAGCAAAACATTTTATTTAGTTGTACTTGTTTCACTGGCCATAGAGAAATTATAATTCTGATGTTGTTCTACATGTATTTTTTGGCTTTGCATTGCTGAAATAAGCACAATCCTCCCTGAGGTGACAAACTCTTGCTAAGACTCAGCCTTTCTAAAACACATATCACACTACTGACCTGTACACTGTTTATTAGGTGTTCTATTCAATGTTTCACTCGTCTTTGGTTGGCTTTGTATTTATTTTTGTTAGTACAGTATTAGTGAAATAAAATATAAATTATTAAGGTATTCTTTGGAAAAAAATCATATATACTGTAAACATTAAAAATGTCAGTCTATGGCCCACTTCAACTGAATGTAGTTTATAAGAACTGCACATCACTGAGATATATTTAACACATCTCCACGTGTTTGTTTTTTCATAAAAAATGTAGCTACAGATACTAAACTTGATTTTATTGTATTTTTCCTTTCATCTTAGTAATATGTACAAATTGTACACTGTGTTGTCCAACATATTTTTTTTTTTACTCTGGTTCATTTGTGATCATCACTCGAATTACTTATGAGGACAACATTGGCCAAGGATGACAAGCTGAATGTCTATTAAATGAAAATTGATGATATGATATTCAGCCCTTTAAGTTTGCATGCTGCAGCTTTCAAGGCAAAAACCCTAAACGTTAAATTACTCTGTGTTCACTGACCATGATAGAAAAACACTGTGTGTGAGAGATGTGAAAGAGGTCCTCACAACAAATAAAGTACACTATTTATCCAGATTTGTATTTATACTAATTACATACTCTGCACTAGTATTTTGGTTATTGGATTGTGCAGTTGTGTTCATGTAATTGACCAAAAGAAGCATCATTCTCAGATGGTAAAATCTAAATCTGCCGTTTTCATTTCTTACAATTATTCTCTGGTAAGGTCCAAACACTAATGAGTGTTTTAATGAGAGCAAGGCCAAGACCTGTGTTCAAAAGGGGGCACAGTGCATCTGAAAAAAGGTAAAACTGTCAATGGTAGCTGAACGGGGAAAATGCAGTCTTTCAGCTTCTATCTTCAACAATGAATGTGAGCCCTCATGCAGCTCGCCAAATGCATGCGCCCAGAGATACACAGTTATTGACTTAAGGAGTTCAGGGAGGGGCTCTGTGTCAATAAGATGGCTTGCCCCATGCTGGCTACCCTACATGGAGGCCAGGTTGTAATTTGAGGGACTGGCCAGGGCATAGTGCCAGGGAATTAGAGAGGCGGGTGGCAGGAGATGTTTTAATTTGTGCTGCCATGTGCAAAGGCATGCACCTCTAGCCTGGGTCGGTTCCTGTGATTAGGCCGGTCGGCGTATTCCAGGAAGGGGTAGAGGGGTGGTGGGGTTGGAAGCAGCAAAACAAGGGAAATAAAACAAGACCCAGGAAATGCTATTGACGGCTTGACATGAATTATTTTAATATGATGATGTGACATTGACTTATCTACATCAAAACAAAAACATTTATCAGGAAATAAACATCTTGTTCATTTCTGTTTATGTCCTCTAGCATGTTTTATTCTATTCTCGTTTATTTCAAAAAAATTCAAAGCCCCAGTACATAGCAAAAGTCCTATAAGAGAGTGTTACATAAAGAGAAACACATCAACTTCTTTGTAAGAGAGTCAGACGTGTACGTCATTTCAGGTTAATTTATACAGGCTTTGTGCCAACTACCGTATTTTCTGGAATATAGGTCGCACCCGAATATAGGTCGCATTGTCCAATTATTGCCAAATAATTGGAAAAATCCATAAATAGGTCGCACCTACGTCAAAATGTGGACCGTGTTTAGCTCTGCTGCAAATGTCTGCCACAGGAGCGCACAGCAAGGCTTTTAAGAAAATTAACACTTAAAAAAAATAATTTGTTTGATAAAAATTATAGCAAATATGTGGCTGAGCTGAACTTTTCTTTAATAAATGAATAATTTTAGCAGGATAAACACCTAAAAAAATATATTTGTTAGCTGACATTATTCTATTATATATCCAAGATGGCGCCGGGTGTTATGGCTTGCTATCTAACTCCTCTCCTGAACTTTTTACTGCTGTTCGTGTTCTGCCTTTTTTTCATCGACGATGCATCCTCGCTTCTGGTCTATGATCGCTCAACTCTTCTAAGTTTCCAAGACTCGCTGATCAACACACCGGCTACTGGCAAATATGGACATTTTAAGCCTCCTCCACCTCCACCGTTCCTGGCGTCCATTCCAGCGTATTTACAACGCAACGCGACCACGTTGCCACGCAACAAGCGACGCAGAAGACGCGGAACGAGGGCAGGCGTACTGGTGAGGTTTAAAAAGTATCTCTCGTCTCACAACACGCCGACGGCTGACTTACCTCCTGAATTCAGCGTCTTTGATGTCCGTCGTTCCTTCGCTCGTCGCCATAGATGCCTTGTTGCTATCAATCATGACGCCAGCGATCAGTATCCATCTTGTCCCCCGGTGAGGACTGTGAAGCGAGGCTGCGTTAAACAGAACCTCCGCCCGCTCGCTCGAGCTGAGAGTGACGTAACTGGCTGCGTTCCAACCCGTGCAGCACTGTTTAACGCCAGATCGATCACAAATAAAACTTTTATATTAAGTGATTTGATCTCAACTCATCGTCTGGATCTGTTCCTGATCACTGAAACCTGACAGAAAACAGGAGACCACAGCTGCTTCTCTGAACTCCTCCCACCTGGTTTTTCTTATCTGAGCGCACCGCGTGGGGCTGGAAGAGGGGGAGGGCTGGCTGCAGTCTTCAGTGATGCGTTCAAATACCGCATGTTGCCTCAGAAAAACTACAACAGTTTTGAAAGCATGTTTTTTGTGCTGGAATCTGCTAAACCTCTGCTGTGTGGCCTCTTTTATCGGTCTCCACAATACAATAAAAACTTTCTCAGTGAGTTTTCAGAACTACTGGCTGACCTGCTGCCAAAGTTTGACTCTTGGCTTTTCTGTGGAGACTTCAACGCACACATCTGCTGCCCAAGTAATCAGCTTGGATGTGAGTTTCAGGACCTTCTGGACTCTTTTAACCTGTCGCAGTCGGTCTCGGGGGCCACCCACAGCCAGGGTCATACACTGGACCTAATTATCTCCCACGGCCTTCAAATACCTGCTGTGGAGATCCTGGACACCTGTATTTCAGACCATTTTCCCATATTATTTGAATTTTTCACCTCTCCTGCACCGAAGGCTATTCTCCCAGCACGTCTCTGCCGCTCCATCACCCCATCCACCCCAAGTCAGTTCACTGATGCCTTTAAGAGCACTGACTTTTGCTCTGCTGTCAGCCTGGACCCATCTCTACATCCTGAGGACTTCATCACCTCCTTCCATCACACCTGCACAACGATCTTGGACTCCATCGCTCCTCTCAAACAGGCATCTTCAAAAAACAGACCATCACCATGGCTCAACGAAACGACGCGAGCTCTTCGACAACGTTGCAGGAAAGCAGAGCGAAAATGGAGGCGCGACCGGCTTCATGTGTCCCAGGGAATACTGAGAGACTGTCTCTGTGATTATCAAAATGCTGTGAAGCAGGCCAAGTCACAGTACCTCTCCAATTTAATCACCACCAGCTCCAACCGGCCGAAGACGCTATTCAACACACTCCAGTCTGTTATCAATCCATCTGTCAATGTTCTGAAAACTGCCACACAGTCTACCTGTGACGACTTTCAGAGCTATTTTGTCAACAAAATAGACTCTATCAGGCAGAACATTGTCAGTCCATCCAACACTGTCCAATCATGTGCATCTGCAATAACCACAGCTGTTTTTGACCAGTTTGACCTGGTTTCACTGCCTAACCTCACCAAGGTGGTTCAGCAGATGAAACCAACAAACTGTTCTCTGGACATCATTCCATCAAAAATATTCAAACAGTCTTTTGATGTAATTGGTCCTTGTGTTTTGTCATTTATTAACAGCTGTCTATCTTCAGGTTTTGTGCCATCTGCTTTCAAACATGCTGTGGTCAGGCCTCTTCTCAAAAAACCAGGCCTAGATCCTACAGCTCTCTCTAATTTCAGGCCAGTTTCCCATCTGTCATTTCTATCAAAGGTCCTAGAAAAGATTGTTTTTATTCAACTTCAATCTTTTCTAGAGCTCAACAACCTGTTTGAAAAATTTCAGTCAGGTTTTCGAGCTCGTCACAGTACTGAATCTGCACTGCTCAAAGTGCAGAATGACATTCTTCTGTCTCTGGATGCAAAAAACCCTGCTCTGCTGGTGATGTTAGACCTCTCAGCAGCTTTTGACACCGTCGACCATCAGGTACTAATCAACCGTTTGTCTCAGCAGGTTGGCCTCCAGGGAGCTGTGCTTGAGTGGTTCAAATCTTACCTGTCTGGGAGAACTTTTTCTGTCATGATAGGTGATCTGTCCTCCTCTTCATCAACCCCTCTGACCTCTGGCGTACCACAGGGATCTATTCTAGGGCCAGTCCTCTTCTCTCTTTACATGCTGCCATTAGGATCAATCATTGCACGTCATAACCTGTCTTTTCACATGTATGCAGACGATTTACAAATCTATCTGCCAGTCACTCCCAACCCCTCACTCAGTTCAAACACTCTTGTCAACTGCTTAAATGACATTAAGCACTGGCTCTCTCAAAACTTCCTCCACCTAAACACAGATAAAACTGAATGCATTTTATTTGGTGCACCTGATGACACCAGCAACATCCTTCCCAGTCCCAGTTTTGGTTTTCCCCTCCCCCACTTCAACCCGGTGGTCAGAAATCTTGGAGTGCAGCTTGACTCCAACTTAAAGCTTGATAAACAGATCAGTTCTGTTGTCAAGACCAGCTTTTTCCAGCTCCGTCTGCTCTCTAAAGTCAAGTCATTTCTCAGCCGTGGTGATCTGGAGAAGGCCATCCATGCCTTTGTGACCTCCAGACTTGATTATTGTAATGCTTTGTATGTTGGTATTAATCAATCCTCCATCTCCCGTTTACAGCTTGTACAGAACTCTGCCGCGCGCTTTTTGACCAACACACGAAAATATGAACACATCACTCCTGTCCTGTCCTCTCTACACTGGCTCCCGGTTCAGTTCAGGATACAGTTCAAGCTGCTGCTGTTTGTTTTCAAAGCTCTGAATGGACTTGCACCTCTCTACATCTCAGAACTTTTGAAAGCCCATCAGCCCGGCAGAGCTTTACGATCTGCCAGTCAACACCTGCTGGAGGTGCCTCGCTCAAGGTACAAACAATGGGGAGACCGGTCATTTTCTGTTGCCGGCCCAAAAGCCTGGAACAGCCTCCCCCTTGAGCTGCGTGCCACCTCTGATCTGACTCTGTTCAAAACCAGACTGAAGACCCACTTGTTCAAAAAAGCTTTCAGTGTGTAACTTTTATTACTTTTGGTATTTTAGTATGTAGCATTTTTATTTCCATTGCCTTCTTTTATTGCTGTTGTTTCTTATTCTATTTTCATTGATTTATTGTTCCAGTTTATTCATCTTTTTATCCTGTTAAGCACCTTGGTCAATGCAAGGCATTGTAGGAAGGTGCTATACAAATAAAGTTTATTATTGTAAGAGTGTGTCTCAGTTTAATTTTTGTTAATAAATGATTACAAATCAGCCTATTTTATAAAAAGCCATAAATAGGTCACACCTGAATATAGGTCGCAGGGCATGCAAAAATGATAAAAAGCCACAACCTATATTCCGGAAAATACGGTAGTCATCTCAGGACACCAAATCACAAATCCAGTTTGGATCCAGATTTAAATATAGTCACAGTCAGTTCATTCCATACTAATAGAGCATGTCACTTTCAGACTGCAGGTTTATGGTTCCTAGAGTTTCTAAAACGGGAGGCGGAGCTTTCCGTTATCAGGCTCCTCTCTTGTAGAACCAACTTACAGTTTTCATCCATGAGGTTGACACCGTCAGTTTTTAAGATTTGGCTTAAGACCTTTCTTTCTGATGCATCCTATAGTTACAGGTGGCTTGGGTTTTTCTGAGCTGTCCCTTAGTTATGCTGCTATAGGCTTAGACTACTGGAGGACAAATTGACCTCATTTCCTTAAATGAATTGTTAAAATTGAATCATTTTCATTTGATACTATTTTTATCTTAACATGTGATCCTTCACCTGCCATTGTGTATCTGTTCCTCTCAAACCCAGCCAGTCGAAGCAGATGCCCACTTGTCCTGAGCCTGGTTCTGCTAAAGGTTTCTTCCTCGTGAGGGAGTTTTTCTTTCTACTGTCGCCTTCATGCTTGCTCAAGATGAGAGTTCTGTGATGGAGTTAAATTCAAAGCAGTCTGCTCCTTAGATAAAGTCTTAAGTTATTATTTTTTATATATGGATGTTTCTGTTAACTTATTTTACATATGAATATTCTGTTCCGTGCCCTGAGATGACTTCTGATGTGACTTGGCGTTATATAAATAAACTGAATTGAAAAAAAATTAGAGGATTATCCTATTGTAATGCTCACTTGTCTTCAAGATTGAACAGTAGATGTAATTTTACTACAAGTAAATTTACCGGGTACTTTAAAAAACTAATATTTTGTTGGGTGGATAAATGGATGGATGGTGCAGTCAACTGTTTTAGGTTACCAGCAACAAGTAAAAGTGATAATTTGTCTTTATTTGTGCATTAATCTTAATTTTTCCATGTTTTTTAATCTACCGGTAGTTCATTTTAATTTGTCATCTGCAATAGCATTACATTTTTAAGAATACTGGGTAGTCTTTACATGATACAACCAGATACATAAAGTGTATGCATCAGGTACATGGCTGGTTCTTCCCAGTACTGGTTTTTACCAAATAAATACCTGGCACATAACTGGAACTCACATAGTACAAACTGGGTATTTGCCTGGTATGTTTCAGGTACATGTCTGGGTACATACTTGGTAATTACGTGACATGTACTGGGTAGTTATTGGGTATGTACCAAATAGTATTGGGTCATTATACAGTTAGTCCCTGATATGCACCTGATACAACTGGTATACCCAGTCAGTGTGGGTAAGCATAGGTAAGAATGTACTTAAGTATTTCAGATAAGTGATGTTTTGTATGAGGGTCACAGTTAAAAGAGTCAAAGAGAATTAACTGGTGTAACTCTGAGGACAGATTCGGTCCAGTGAGACGTGCTGCAGTGTCTCTTGGCGCCGACATGGAGGGACTTTCATGTCTCCGTGGCTACAGCCAAAGGAGCAGAGCTGCACGATCAGCTTGTCTTTAAAAGAAGACGTTGAGTTCTATAAATTGTGAAGTAGCCAGGTTTTACTTCTTACAAACTGGACTTTTTTTCCAACTCCTGAATGTGTTTCATATTTGCAAAGCATTTTGAATTCGGCAGCACAAACTGCTCTCAGCTGTGATGGATCTCAGGTAATCCTGTGTGACAACGGAGAGCTGACTGAATTCACTGGAGGTTTATCAAGCCTTTAAAGAATTCTTCGTTTCCTAGACAATGGGATTGTGGGGTATAGACAGTGAGATATTTCAGAGCAGAGCGAGGAATGACCTCGTGCTCATTAGTGAGCTGTGGGAAGAAGGTAGCAATTACCACTCCGAGTCCCCGAGGAGGACACTGGCAACTCTAAAGGGCCTTGTTAGGTGTGTGTGACACACTGTATAGTCCTCGCTGTAGGAGACCCATGTGTGAATGTGCAGATTTCCTGGTAAAGGGAGAAACTAAATACATAGAAAAGAGAAACATGATCTCACGCATATATTTCCAGATGAAAGTACATTACCCTTTCACTGTGATGACTTTTGTGCCAACATGGAAATATCTGTCACTTTACTGCTCTGCTGAAGGTGTGCATGACTTATGAACCAGCTAATCTAATCTTATGTAGGAGTTTCACGCTCGTGTAAAACCACCAACTGTAAAATCCAATTATGTTATGGTGTTCCAACTTTGTAAAGCTAGCTTTTGAAATTTTTTCAGTTAGTTTTAACATGCAGGCTATCATATTTGGTAAAGAGAATACTTTGTATAAACCAATAGGAACATATTAAACAAAACCAAATATTATAAGTACAGTACAGGTAGTCCTCGACTTACGACGGAGAGCCGTTCCTACGCTGCGTCGTAAATCGAATTTCGACGTAAGTCGGAACATACGTAAATACTTCACCTTATACGTACAGTACTGTATTTTACCAAGCACTTAGCCTATCCTAACACAGTACCCTACATAATTATCAGAACACACATACATTTGGGAGCCATAATGAAGGGAAAAAAGAGTTAATAACCTACTGGTATGCTGGTGAAGCCTTCCTCTGTCCTTCCTCCGTATTCTCCATTGCGTTTACGTCGTAAAGCCGCTGTGCAGCTCGGTCCATCCTCCGTACGTATTCATTTACGACGTAAAACCGCGTTCACAGTACACACAGTAACAGTAAGTTGTCCTATGTACAGTTTTGTTTTGTTTTTTGAATGTCCAGAGGACCAGACTTAGCTTTTTTAGAGAGTACAGGGCAGCTGTAGCCTCCGCAGCTAGTAAAACCGCAAACTGCCGGAAACTGCGTAACTCGGCTTTACAAATTAAAAATTTCAATATATATATATATATATATATTAATGGGAGGTGCGTCATAATCGTGAAACATGGTCACTCGAGGCCGTCGTAAGTCGAGGACTACCTGTACAAATAAAGATTTTTCCAAATATCTTAAATACAAAACAAGAAAAGATCAGGGGTACTCAGATCAGAATGAACACTAAAGTAGAAATGTTATAATTTACACCATTTCAGAACAACTGTGTATGCTTTAATGTTCACGTGTTTTTAACATGGACTTTTTTCTTTATTACGGCTTTGATTTGGAATTAAGACTAGTTTTTTAGCAAAGGTGTGACAATATGATGGAATACAGGTAAAAATTAAGTCCCTGGGAACAAGATGCATCTAAGTTAATGTAACATACCAAAGGTACAAGACAAATCCTTAAACATTAAAACATTTGTTACTATATTGTATTTTTAACGTCTTTACTTTTCCCTAAATCATCCCTGCAGCTCAGTTTACAGAAAAACTTCGTTTTTTTCTTTACAGTTTTCAACATTAGTTCTTTTTTTTTTTTTTTTAAGTCCTTAGGACTTTTTTCAGCCATGTTGTAAGCCTGTCACAATAACAAATTTTGCTGGGCGATTAATTGTCTCAGAAATTATTGCGATAAACGATAATATTGTTTGAAATTTGACAATAATTAGTCATTATTGTCAAATTTAAGAAGAAATGTTTAATTGTTTTGCATGTAGTACCTGTTTTGCGACCACCAGATGGCGGTATAAGACTGTTTGAACTGAAGGATGGATAGTGAGGGAGCGAGCAGCGTGTCTCTTTAAGAACAATGGGAGGGAGGCCCCTTGACGTGACATGGGCTGTTTCTTTTCGGTTCTCAAAATGTCAGATGCTTGATGCAGTTTGGGTTCTTTAGCACAGCATTTTTCACACAAAGCTTTTAATAAAAAATCAGTAAACAAGTTTTGAGCTTCGTTTTGCTGAGAAAAACAACTTTTTACACGAAGGCACGGGTTTCAACTGTGAATTTTGGAACTTTGACAAGACGGAGGTTTTTTCCCCGAGGTCAGCCTGTTAGCTTAGTTTGTAGCTTAGCTTCTCAGTTTAACGGCTTTTAACAATCCAAAAACATGATTTTGGATTGTTAAGATGGATTTTAAAGAGACAAGAGAAAGGGATGGGTCAGTGAAGAGCACCGGAGTTGAGTTTTTTGTCATCCAGTGTCTTCAGAAAGAGAGAGACACGAAGAAACGATAAATGAAAATGAGGTCGATAATTTTCATTTGGCATGCGATTAATTGATTTGTTTATCGCGACAGGCCTACTACCATCTAGCCTGGCCCTCGCCTTCCTGCACAGCTCCGCTCAATTCTCATTTCCCTTCACTTCACAGTCTGGGACTTCCCCCATCCACAAGGATTTCTCCGGTAGATTTTTGTTCGGACCAATCAGAGAACAGAAGGCGGAGTTTTGAACGACGTCGACTGACGTCGTCATTCAAAATGGCTGCCGCCACGAAGGAATTTTCAATAAAACAAGGTAAAAAACTATTATTTCTCTGCTGAGAAAAATATATTTCTTAGCTGACGTTATATCAGAAGTGTTCCTGAGCAATCAGAGAGCAGAAGGCGGAGTTTTGAACGATGTCGACTGACGTCGTCATTCAAAATGGCTGCCGCCACGAAGGAATTTTCATCAAAACAAGGTAAAAAACTATTATTTCTCTGCTGATAAAAAATATATTTCTTAGCTGACGTTATATCAGAAGTGTTCCTGAGCTTAACAGTTCCTAAATCAATTCACGAAATGGTCAAATCTGCTGGATTTAAATAGTTTCGGTTTGACATTTTCCAAACAGCCTCGGGTGCGCTACGAAAATAAATGATAAAAAATCGAATTTTATCTCAAATGTTTTATCTAGGCCAACAGTCAGTAAATTAGAGCCATATAATTACACACTGGTGGCAGAAAAAATATCCACCGAGTGGTTTCTGAGCAATTTATCTGATAGCCTGGACCTCGCCAGGCTAAACTAACAAAACTCCGCCTTCTGTTCTCTGATTGGTCCATTCAAAAATCTCCAGGAGAAATCGTTTTCAATGGGAGGAATGCCAGACCCTAGTCTGAAGCGAAGTGAAGGACAGGGTGTGGTTTTAACCAGGCTAACTACCATCACGTGGTATTCAAGATGTCTTTCGTGTTTAAATATACAGTGAGAATACAGAAAAATACCCATAATAATTAGCTTTAAATGTATTTGTGTGAAACATGAGTTTACACAAAAATAAAATAAAGAGCTTGCACTTAAATAGGAACAAGTTTATGGTTCAGTTTCAACTGGAATAGTTGAAACTGAACCATAAACTTGGAACATGTGCAAGTTCTTACGTGTCCATTTGCAAGCACAACATTTAATTTTGTTGTTATGCAGATGACAGTCAGATTTATGTCCTTCTTTAAAAAAAAAAATTCAACCCCTATTCAATTGAGCTGCCTCTTGGGTGTCTTGAGGACTTAAAGGCCTGGACGGCACTTAGCTTTTAGAGTTTTAACTAAACCAACACTGAGATGGGTTTTTTGGACGTACTGCTGGGCCCTCCCCTGTAGATCTAGGTTTCAATCAGTACAGCAAATTGAAAGTGAAAAATTTAGGACATGAATTAGATCCAGAACATAAATAAGATAAAATAAAACTACAGGTAGTCCTCAACTTACGACGGTCTTGAGTTACGACGTTTCACGGTTACGACGCATCTCCCATTAAAAAAATAATTAAAAAAAATATGTATACACTGTATACAGTATATGTATATTTTGAACATTTATTTTGAAAAGCCGAGTTACGCAGTTTCCGGTTTCGTAAATGTAGCTGCGGAGGAATTCTGCCTTGTACTCTCTAAAAAACCTAAGTCTGGTCCTCTGGACATTCAAAAAAACAAAACAAAACTGTACATAGTACAACTTACTGTTACTGTGTGTACTGTGAACGCGGTTTTACGTCGTAAACGAATACGGAGGATGGACCGAGCTGGACGGCGGTTTTACGACATAAACGCAATAGAGAATACGGAGGAAGGACGGAGAAACGGCTTCACCAGCATATTAGTAGGAAATTAACTATTTTTTCCCTTCATTATGGCTCCCAAATGTATGTGTTTTTTGATAATTATGTAGGGTACTGTGTTAGGATAGGCTATGTGCTTGGTAAAATACAGTACTGTACGTATAAGGTGCAGTATGTACGTATGTTCAGACTTACGTCGAAATTCGGTTTACGCCGCCGCGTAGGAACGGATCTCCGTCGTAAGTCGAGGACAGATACACAACAATAGAACATAACAAATGAGACAGCCAGATCAAGTCAGTTGTTAAAATAACTTTTTATCATTTGAAACAGCTAGCCAAAATAAAACCAATCATTCCAATAACACATTTTGAGACAGTAATCCATGCCTTTGTTACCAACTGCCTGGATTACTGTAACAGACTTTATCTGGGGATTAGTGGGTCCTGCCCACCTGCAGAGGGTCCAGCATGCTGCAGCGAGGCTTTTAACTGGCACATGTAAACATGAGCACATCTCCTCATTTTATCCTCACTCCACCAGCTGCCGTGACAGGATGGAATTGGATGGCATAGGATCCATTTAAAATTATTTTATTTGTTTTTAAATCTTAGAAAGGCTTTACCCAACCCTATACCTCCCTGAAGTGTTGCCCTCTGGCTCACTCGGATCACCTGACATCATCACATTATCTGTGCTGCTGATCTCATGCTGCTGATTATCTTATGCTGCGATATTCATTATCCATCTGCTCACCACAGACTCATGTTCAGGCTGCTGTTGTTGTGTCATATTGTTTTACATTATTAGAGTTTGGCATATATGTTAGATCTTTTAGAGTGTTGTTTGGCGTTGGTTTAGCATGCTGTATATTTTACTGTATATCTTAGATCCTTATATATATTGTCTCTTTTATACTTTATTTTTTTTTTGTTATTTTTGCAAATGTGACCCCAAGTACATAATTACGTTCCACCTCATGTACCACATGTGATGCAAATGACAAACTTGAACTTGACCAGCTGCTCCCGCTCTTCATTATGTTTTTAAAACTCGTCTTAAAACCAACTTGTTTCTTTGGCTTTCAATAACTTGTAAAGGTTTATTTTTTTTATTAAATTTTACCAGATTTTATTTTTTGTAGATTTTATTGTTTGTTTTATTTAATTCATTGTTTGATCAGAATTCATGTATTTTATTTTTTTATGACCTGGTTTTATTTGACTTGTGTTTTTAATTGTATTTTGCATGAGTCTTGTTTTAATGTTGATCCTGTACAGCACTTGAATCTGCTGTTGTGTGTAAGGTACTAACAAAGTTAGATTGTATTGAATTTGCCGAGTTTATTTGATTTTTCTGTGAATCTGTTATTTGTTTTAGTAAAGGTGATTGGAAAAGCTACTGGTTTGGCACAGAAACACTTTTAAATCCCTGCTTGTTCCTTATACATTTTCTTTACGTGACAGGATGAGACACATGATCAGCAGTTCTAGTTGAGAAAGGGAAAGTTCTCATTTCTGCTTTCTAGAAATATAAAACGATCATATTTTGTGCAGATATTTGACTGTTAAAGCTATAGTATGTAAGATTGTAATGTAGTCTGTAACTTTTCAAACAATATATTTTTAACATATTTCTTCACTCAGTCACTATCTACTGACAAACTGATGTTAGACAAAGTAATCTCTGAAAAAAACTATAGTCCCCTTGCTTCTCTATCAGCATTTATAAAAACACTGAAAACACAAGAGTGACCAGGACACTGACAGCCAATAAAAACAGAGTTGTTTGTCACGCCCCAACCCACGCCCCCACCTGTCCCAGCCGCAGCTCGTTCTCATTCAAAGGATTGCAAAGCGATGCAGGACTGTTTTGTATGTGACACAAATTTATTAAATATCCCTTCTTCATCACAGAGCTGGACTTTTATTTTGTTTTTTTGCAAAAGTCAAGTGATCGCTTCATCCTTCACTGACAGGAATGAGAAACGCTGACGGACATGACATGACATGAGTCACGAGCAAATTAATCATGTCCAAACGTTGCTTCGTGAACCTCTGCTGATTTCTGCTGGATTTTCTGTTGTTGTACAACTGCTCCATGGTTTTATAATATTATTAAAAGGTTTTATTATCATATAATCACAGAACTTTGCAGCGCTCCGAGCGGACATGTAGAGGAGGCGGAGCATTCCATTCCAGACATTCCGACCAGCGCTGACAGAAAGAGGAAGTCACGAGCGAATTAATCATGTCCAAACGTTGCTTCGTGAACCTCTGTTGTTTTCTGCTGGATTTTCTGTTGTTGGATGAGTGATTCGTGGTTTTATAAACAGTTATATTATCATATAAACACAGAACTTCGGAGCGCAGAGACAGGAGGAGGTGGAGCATTCCAGACATTCCAGACCAGCGCAGCGACATGAGGAAGTCACGAGCGAATTAAATCATGTCCAAACGTTGCTTCGTGAACCTCTGATGATTTCTGCTGGATTTTGTGATGTAGGACTAGCGCTCCATGGTTTTATTTTATTTTATTAGAAGGTTTCATTACCATAAACACAGAATATCGCAGCGGATCTGAGCAGACAGAAGCAGGGGGCGGAGCAGATCCCAAGTTCACCAGAAGCACGGACTGTGCCATATATGGCTCTGAGGGGAGGGAGCAGAATGCTTTTCTGCGCTGAAAATATTTCTAAGTCCCAGAGAGTCCCAGAGTGTTCAAATATCGCAGACCCCACCTTTAAGCACTAATGGTGCCATTTATCCATTCATACAGCACTCTACTTGAGCTTTACGAATAACAATCAGAGCTTTATCACATTCATACACTGATGGGACACACATCAGAGGCAATGAGGGGTTCACCGGCCATGGACACAGAGACCCGAGCCCCGGGGTCATGCCATCCCCTAACAGAGGCCTGATACAGCCAGGGCACCCAAGCACCCAGCCCCAGATGCTGAGAGCCACCAACACGCCAGCGGGCAGGGGGATCAGCCACTGGAGAGGAGTGTGACAGGGGGAAGTAGGCCCCACATTAAATCGGGGGCCCAAAATGATCCTGGAGAAGGGACTGCCCAAAACTCAACCTGACACACAAACAAGTGCACACGGACACATTCCCACCCTCATGTTCACACATAGACATTCACACCCACTCATCAAACATAAATACACATAAAAATTGACGTTCTACACCCACTTGTACTCCCCATACACACTCTATACTCCCAGGTCCAGGTACCTCACCCCCACCCACCAACACCAGCAGAGGAGCAACCCCTCCCCAAATCCAGGAGACGGTTCCCTTTGTTCTGGGGTGGAGAAGAGCCGACTACCCAAACCTCAGCAGCAGCTTATCAGCCCGGATGAGGGCCGGGCATCACCCAAACGACCCGAGTCCAGAGGCCCTGGCCCCGATCCCATCCAAAGACAGAGCCAGAAAGAGTCCACAAGGTCCCCATGAGCCAGCGAGCCAGAGAACCCCAGGTTGAAATAGTCCCAACCCCCCAGCGAGAAACAAATCAGAGCTGGCGGTTCAAGTCCATGAACTCACTCTTTGCCCTCTTCGTCGATGTCGTCCACTTCGTACCTGAAATGACAGAACAGAGGAGTGTTTGAGGGTCTCTGAAGGACCTGCAGATGTGTCTGATCTGGGACGACGTCCTCACTTGTTGGTAGAGTGGTTGTAGCTGACCACTTCAGCCAGGATCCACTGCTCGTCTCCGTCCACCGCCTTCACCCGCGCCGCCACCTTGTCTCCCTGCTTGGCCACGTAGTCGCCGCTGGCCGACGTCGCCCCGCACAGAGGGGGCGGACTGCGGGACCGGGACCAAGAGACAGGAAGAAAACTGGATTATGTTTGATTCTGGGAGGAATCAGGTTCAAAGCAGCCAAAGTCCAACAAAAAAGTCTGAAAGACCTTTGGAAAGTCCAGAGAACGGAAGATGCAGAACCACTTCATCAGACTACAGGAAGTCTGGATGTGGAGTTTTAAACTGGACTGGATCTAGAGTTTTACACAGGTCTGGATCAGGAGTTCTAGACTGGATCAGTAGTTTTAGACTGGACTGAATCAGGAGTTTTAGACTGGACTGAATCAGGAGCACATCAGTGGTTACATAGTTATTTGAGTAATAGATTACAATATGTACAAACTAACAACACGAAGTCACAAATTGAAACTATAAAATGAGGTCTCCCTCAAGGCTCAATTCTAGGACCTAAATTATTTATACTTTATTTAAATTATATTTTACAGTATCCAGTATTTTGAAATTTATAACGTTTGCTGATGATACAAACTGTTTTGTTCTGGAAAATATATGGATGAACTAATACAAATTGTGGAAAAAGAGCTAGCAGAGTAAAATAAAAAAAAGTGGTTTGATTATAATAAACTATCTTTAAATGAAAAAAATGTATAGTATTTTCTGGTATTCGAATTTACAATAATGTAAAGTTACATATAAATGGAGTTGAAATCAACAACATTTATGACACAAAACTTGTACGTGTCATTCTGGACAACAAACTTAGTTGGAAGCCTCATACTGAATATATTAGAAATAAAATTGCAAAAACTATTGGAATATTGTTTAAAATAAAATATTTAATAAATGTAAAAATCTTGCATATTATATATGTTTCCTTGGTTATGCCCTATTTGGCATACTGCTCAGAAATATGGGGCAATGCAAATAAAACAACTATTGACGTATTAATAAAGTTACAAAACAAAAGCAATTACCGGTAGGCTTATTATTAAATTGGGATATTGTGATCCAATTTATAAACTGTTTATTCAAAGTAATACTTTAAAATTTAACGACGTACATATACAATACTGGAAATAATGTATAAAGCTGAAAAAAGTCTTGCTTCTGGAATTCAGA
>JBBPBX010029470.1:20182-35865 GCA_038048925.1 Garcialebias charrua
GATCCAATTTATAAACTGTTTATTCAAAGTAATACTTTAAAATTTAACGACGTACATATACAATACTGGAAATAATGTATAAAGCTGAAAAAAGTCTTGCTTCTGGAATTCAGAAATCATTTGAGTTAAGAGAGAGAAAATATAATTTACAATGTTTGTTAATATTTGAACAAGCTAAAGAGAGAAGAAAAGTAAAATCTAGACGCATTTCAGTTATCGACGTGAAACATCTCAAATGATGTGCTTTGTTGGTGAGCTTTAAAAGAGCCTTAAAATATAAAATTATAAAAGCTTACACTGCTATGTAGATGTATATGTACTGTATTGTGTAACCATGTATGTAATGCGAGTGTGTATGTAAGTACATACATCAGTGTTTCCCCTACCATTATATAAGCGGGGCACACCGCCCCGTCAACAGAACCGAGCGCCCCACAGTATGTGCTGCTGACTATCCATGTTGCTGATCTCATGCTGCTGATCTATTTCATGTTGCTGTATTCATTAGTCCTCGTCTGCTCACACAGACTCATGTTCGTGCTGCTGTTGTTCGGCATATTGTTTTTGTAATAATACTAGTGCTTAGCATATTCTTAGTTTAGGGTATTTCTTATTTCATACCTTAGATGCTATTACTATTTTCTTTACAATTTATACTTTTGTTGGATGTAACTGGGACCCTGTGTACACAATTTCATTCAACCTCATGTACCACATGTGGTGGGAATGACAATAAAGAACCTTGACTTGACTTAATACTGTATTTAAATATAAACATGTGTATGTGTACTTATGTACCGCATGTAGGTGTATGGACAGTGTAAATATCTTTTCTATTGTAGACTGCTGAGTCTATGAACAGGGTAGGCAAGTATAAGCCTCTGTTTCATCCTATTCGTTTCTTTTTTGGTAAATTATTGATTTGTAAAACAGTATTTTACATTGTTTTCCTGTTTTGTAATGTCAATAATTTACCAAAATAAAGCTGAGTTGAGGAATTTTAGACTGGATCTGGAGTTTTAGACTGGACTGGATCAGTTTTAACCAGGTCTAGATCAGGAGTTTTGGAGGAATTTTGGTCAGGATGGTGGTCCAGAATCTGAGCCAAACCTCTCTCCAGGTTTGCCGATCCACAGCGGGAGTGTCATGGCCGACTGCTGCAGAAGCGTCATCAGAACGCCGCGTCTCATCGTCTTCCTGGGAGGGTCACCGTTGCTGTTAACCCCCGCGATCTTCGCAGCTGGAAAAACAAATTCAGTCTGAAGCTACAGAACCAGAACCAGAACTTGAGCCCGCAGAAACGTACCGATCCGCCGCTCCTCCAGCAGGGACTTGATTTCTGCGATTTTATCCAGAGCGTGACGCAGGATGCTGCCGGGAGGAACACACTGGCTGAGTTTCCTGTGGAGGTGAAGCTGCTGCGTGTTTTCAGCTCTGTGTGTTCGCTCACCTGCATTCTGCCTCAGCGTCGGCCTTCGCCGTGGTGTAGAGCCCCCTCAGTTTGGAGCGGTAATACGGAGAGGCTGAAGGAGAGCAGGGAAAAGGTCAAAGGTCGTGGAACAAACCGATTCACCAGATGAAGACATCCAACAACAGCTGCGACACGCAGAGAGGACTCGTTAACATCTTAACCCACGTCTCAGACTGTGGGCTCCAGGAAGCAAACCAGCAACCTTCTGCTGTGAGGTGACTGCCCTAACCACTGCACTACCACGTTGCTCTTCTATAGTCAGAGTCAGAGTCAGAGAGTCTTTATTGTCATTTGCACCGCATGTGGTACATGTGATGAAAACGAGATTATGTACACAGGGTCCCAGTTACATCCAACAACAAATGCAAGAAAAAAAAAGAAAAAGAACAGTAATAACATCTAGGATTAACTAAGAAAAACATCAACTAGTAATACACTAAGCCCTAATGTAGTAGAAAAACATCATTATAAACAGCAGCACGAACATGAGTCTGTATGAGCAGATGGTCACAAATGAACACAGCAACAAGAAAACAGATCAGCATCAGCATGATGTGATATTTTGCAGTGATTATTCTTATTGTATGCCCACTCCTGCTCGGCGCCTCTCACCAGGGGCAACTCCAGAGTGGAAGAGTGTCCAACCCCTCTCAAGGAAACTGGTTCCAGAGCCAGAGCCATGCGTTGAGGTGAGTCCGACTATTGCTAGCCGGAACCTCTCAACCTCACACACTAGCTCAGGCTCCTTCCCCACCAGAGAGGTGACATTCCATGTCCCAATGGCCAGCTTCTGTAGCCGAGGATCAGACCGCCAGGGTCCCCGCCCTCGGCCACCACCCATTCCACAATGCACCCGACCCCTTTGGCCCCTCTCACAGGTGGTGAGCCCATGGGAAGGGGGACCCACGTCTCCTCTTCGGGCTGTGCCCGGCCGAGCTCCATGGGTAAAAGCCCGGCCACCAGGCGCTCGCCAACGTGCCCCTCCTCCGGGCCTGGCTCCAGAGTGGGGCCCCGGTGACCCGCGTCCGGGCGAGGGAACATTGTTTCCATTAATTGAACTCATCATAAGGGGTCTTTGGGCTGCGCTTTGTCTGGTCCCTCACCTAGGACCTGTCTGCCTTGGGTGACCCTACTAGGGGCATGAAGCCCCTGACAGCATAGCTCCTAGGATCATTGGGACACTCAAACCCCTCCACCACGGTAAGGTGGCAGCCCTGTTTTTTGCAGATGATGTGGTCCTATTGGCTTCATCAGTTCGTGATCTACAGCTTTCGCTGGAGCGGTTTGCAGCTGAATGTGATGCGGCCGGGATGAGGATCAGTTCCTCCAAATCCGAGGCCATGGTCTTGAGCCGGAAAAGGGTAGCATGCCCTCTCCGGGTCGGGGAGGAGGTCCTGCCCCAAGTGGAGGAGTTTAAGTATCTCGGGATCTTGTTCACGAATGAGGGAAAACTGGAGCGTGAGATCGATAGGCGGATAGGTGCAGCGTCCGCAGTGAAGCGGGCGCTGTACCGGTCTGTCGTGGTGAAGAGAGAGCTGAGTCAAAAGGCAAAGCTCTCAATTTACCGATCGATCTACGTTCCCACCCTCATCTATGGTCATGAGCTCTGGGTTATGACCGAAAGAACGAGATCTCGGATACAAGCGGCTGAAATGAGTTTTCTCCGCAGGGTGTCTGGACTCTCCCTTAGAGATAGGGTGAGAAGCTCAGTCATCCGGGAGGGACTCGGAGTAGAGCCGCTGCTTCTCCACATCGAGAGGAGCCAGTTGAGGTGGCTCGGGCATCTGGTTAGGATGCCTCCTGGACGCCTCCCTGGTGAGGTGTTCCGGGCATGTCCCACCGGGAGGAGACCCAGAGGAAGACCCAGGACACGCTGGAGGGACTATGTTTCTCGGCTGGCCTGGGAACGCCTTGGGATTCCCCCAGAGGAGCTGCTCCAAGTGGCTGGGGAGAGGGAAGTCTGGGCCTCCCTACTTAGGCTGCTACCCCCGCGACCCGACCCCGGATAAGCGGAAGAAAATGGATGGATGGATATTCTTATTGTTTATTTATTCATGAGTCTAACAGCCTCAGGGTAGAAGCTGTTCCTCAGTCTAGTGGTTCTACATTTGATGCTCCTCAACCTCCGTCCTGAGGGGAGTGGGGCAAAGAGTGAGTGTGCTGGGTGAGTGAGGTCTTTCATGATGCAGGTGGCTCTTTTCCTGCATCTGGAGGTGTAAATGTCTGTGATGGTGGGGAGACTGACTCCAACAGACTTCTGTGCAGCCTTCACCACTCTCTGCAGAGCTTTCCTCTCTGCAACTGTGCAGCCTCCATGCCACACGTTGATGCTGGAGCACAGGATGCTCTCCACTGCACACCTGTAGAAGGAGGTGAGGACTGGGCTGCTCAGACCAGCTCGTCTCAGCCGTCTGAGGAAGTAGAGTCTCTGATGACCTTTCTTGATCAGGCTGGTGGTGTTGTTGCTCCAGCTGAGGTTATCATTCAAGTGTACACCCAAGTATTTGTAGCTGGAGACCACTTCCACTGCAGATCCACTTATGTTCAGTGGGGCGTGGGTGTGTTTGTTCCTTCTGAAGTCCACAATCATCTCCTTTGTCTTCTTCACATTCATGTGAAGGTTATTCTCTTTGCACCAGCTCTCCAGATGTTCCACCTCCTGTCTGTAGCTGGACTCATCATTGTTTGTGATGCATCCCACCACCGCTGTATCATCTGCAAACTTAACAATATGACAGCCTGGATGTGTGGCTGTACAATCATATGTGAGCAGAGTGAACAGAAGAGGGCTCAGCACACATCCTTGAGGAGAGCCAGTGCTGAGGGTAATGGTGGAGGAGGAGAAGTTGTGGATCTTCACGGACTGTGGTCTGTTTGTTAAGAAGTCTAGTACCCAGTTACAAATGGAGGGGCTTAGTCCAAGTGTGGATAGTTTGTCTATCAGAGTTTGGGGGATCATATATATATAGAATTATTTATGGTTCTGTATGAATAATTTGACACAATATTCTGAAAACTAAACTTAATATTTTTATTCAAAATGTACTGAAAGTGACGTTGGACCAAGACTCCCCTCCCCACCACCACCACACACACACACACACACACCTCGGTCTTAAAAGGAAAGTTCAGATCTTTGGAAATGGGGTTCTCAGTAAACAAAATCTTACCTGTTGTAGATTAAATCAATGTTTGCGTTGAACGCAAACACATACAGGGGGTCCCCGACTTACGAGAGCATCGACATACGAGGTTCCGGACTTACGAGCTCACTAACGAACAGTAAATTTGTAAAGAACATACAGAAAATACAGCACTTTTATGTGTTTTTAGATGAAAGTGTGTTAGCTAACCGTTTGGAAACAAGTTTCTGAGCATGTTTATGAACTAGTATGAACGTTTGTGATGAAAAACGAGTGTTCGTAGTAGCGCTAGCATAAATTTTCCGACTTACGACCGAAAATCCGGACTTACGAGCAACACGTGTTTCGGGTTCCGACGTACGAGATTTCGTCTTACGAGAACCTCGCAGGAACGGAACTTGCTCGTAAGTCAGGGACCCCCTGTATTTTGTTTGAAATGACTCTTACAGTTACTTTATTATTTTATTGTTTTTATAAATAAAAATTAATGGAAGCCTCTCAAAGACAGGAGCGGCGAGTTTGATGCGGAGTCACTCACTTTTATTTTCTGTCTGCATCCTCTCATGTGTTTTCTGGATGTTGAGCAGATTGTGTTCGCTGCGGGACCTCTCCTCCTGAAACATGAATATTCATCACCTGGTGACTAAACATCTGGTTTACTGAAAGAAATAGGTTGACGCTCACCTGTGTCTGTTTGATGAGCTGGTGGAGCTCCGTGAGCAGCTCAGCGATCTTTGTGTCAGCCGACATGTTGGATCCTGTCAGACTCTGATGTTCTTACAGCAGAACTGAGAAAAAGATTAGTTTAGTTTAGTTTATTTATTCATTTTGCATTCAATACAAAAATAACTTTACATACAGTATGAAAGAAAAAATTTGGAAAAAATAAAAAACGAACATAAAATGAAAGGAGGCAGTGAGAAGAAAAAATCTTATTTAAACTGCCCCCTTTTTTCTCAATTACACGAGCAAATTAATCTATAATAACAAAAACAGAGTCCCCGATGGGGGGACTGTTTCTCAATGAGTAAATGAATAACAATATCAACTTCATAATCAGTCCAATAATTTCAGTCCAATAATCAGTCCAATAGTTTACAATACAATATACAATACAACAGCATTTCAGGCGTTTTTATATTTTGTCAGCATCTTAGATTTAACCATTTTCTTGAACCCAGACAAGGATCTGGCATATTTAGTATCATTTTCCAAATTATTCCACTGATCAACTCCCTGAATGGAAATAGAGCGTCCCTTTAAGCTGGTGCGATATTGGGATTTAACAAAATTAGTTTAAATTAACTCCTAATAAAAAAAATATTCATGTGGTTTGGTGTAGATTATCCGAAAACTGAGAGGTTCTTGAAACACGTTCGTATTTAAGTCTTTAATGTTGATGGTAAAGATGTGGATTTGATTGTCCAGATGTGGTCTAAGATTTGTTTTTTTCACAGACGTATCCAGAAGCAATCAAATAGCTCTTTTCTGCAGTATCCTGAATATAGAAAAATATAAATACAAAAAGAGTGTTTACAATTTATCAGAGCAAGTAGTAATTTATATAAAGGACTGAAGTTCTGAGGATGTTTACTGTCAAGTTTTACTAACAGGCTGTAATAATCTGCTACACATTTCTCCAAACTGTTATTTAACCCAGACCAGGTGTAAAAGATAGAACTTTATTGATCCCGCAGGAAATTGTTGAAAAAAAGGCCACGTCAAAAAGTAGATAAATTATCTTTTCCTGGGTTTTTACAAACACAACAGTTTAAGTTTAAAAAAGAAAACCCATACATCCATCATCTTTACCCACTTCTTCCTTTGTGGATTGTGGGGTTCACTGGTGCCCATGTCCAGCTCTCACTGTGTGAGAGGCGGGGACCCTGGACAGGTCTCCAGTCCATCACAGGGACACCCTGGACAGGTCTCCAGTCCATCACAGGGACACCCTGGACAGGTCTCCAGTCCATCACAGGGACACCTGGACAGGTCTCCAGTCCATCACAGGGACACCTGGACAGGTCTCCAGTCCATCACAGGGACACCTGGACAGGTCTCCAGTCCATCACAGGGACACCTGGACAGGTCTCCAGTCCATCACAGGGACACCTGGACAGGTCTCCAGTCCATCACAGGGACACCTGGACAGGTCTCCAGTCCATCACAGGGACACCTGGACAGGTCTCCAGTCCATCACAGGGACACCTGGACAGGTCTCCAGTCCATCACAGGGACACCTGGACAGGTCTCCAGTCCATCACAGGGACACCTGGACAGGTCTCCAGTCCATCACAGAGACACCTGGACAGGTCTCCAGTCCATCACAGAGACACCTGGACAGGTCTCCAGTCCATCACAGAGACACCTGGACAGGTCTCCAGTCCATCACAGAGACACCTGGACAGGTCTCCAGTCCATCACAGAGACACCTGGACAGGTCTCCAGTCCATCACAGAGACACCTGGACAGGTCTCCAGTCCATCACAGAGACACCTGGACAGGTCTCCAGTCCATCACAGAGACACCTGGACAGGTCTCCAGTCCATCACAGAGACACCTGGACAGGTCTCCAGTCCATCACAGAGACACCTGGACAGGTCTCCAGTCCATCACAGAGACACCTGGACAGGTCTCCAGTCCATCACAGAGACACCTGGACAGGTCTCCAGTCCATCACAGAGACACCTGGACAGGTCTCCAGTCCATCACAGAGACACCTGGACAGGTCTCCAGTCCATCACAGAGACACCTGGACAGGTCTCCAGTCCATCACAGAGACACCTGGACAGGTCTCCAGTCCATCACAGAGACACCTGGACAGGTCTCCAGTCCATCACAGAGACACCTGGACAGGTCTCCAGTCCATCACAGAGACACCTGGACAGGTCTCCAGTCCATCACAGAGACACCTGGACAGGTCTCCAGTCCATCACAGAGACACCTGGACAGGTCTCCAGTCCATCACAGAGACACCTGGACAGGTCTCCAGTCCATCACAGAGACACCTGGACAGGTCTCCAGTCCATCACAGAGACACCTGGACAGGTCTCCAGTCCATCACAGAGACACCTGGACAGGTCTCCAGTCCATCACAGAGACACCTGGACAGGTCTCCAGTCCATCACAGAGACACCTGGACAGGTCTCCAGTCCATCACAGAGACACCTGGACAGGTCTCCAGTCCATCACAGAGACACCTGGACAGGTCTCCAGTCCATCACAGAGACACCTGGACAGGTCTCCAGTCCATCACAGAGACACCTGGACAGGTCTCCAGTCCATCACAGAGACACCTGGACAGGTCTCCAGTCCATCACAGAGACACCTGGACAGGTCTCCAGTCCATCACAGAGACACCTGGACAGGTCTCCAGTCCATCACAGAGACACCTGGACAGGTCTCCAGTCCATCACAGAGACACCTGGACAGGTCTCCAGTCCATCACAGAGACACCTGGACAGGTCTCCAGTCCATCACAGTGACACCTGGACAGGTCTCCAGTCCATCACAGGGACACATAGATACAAACGAGACAATCAACCATTCACTCTCTCACTCACACCTAGGGACAATTTAGAGTTACCAATCAGTCTAACATGCATGTTTCTGGTCTGTGGGAGGAAACCAGAGTACCCGGAGAAAAACATGCAAACTCCACCCAGAAAGGTCCCCTGCCGGGATTTGAACCGGTGACCTGCTCACTGACAGGCGGCAACTCTGGGCCGCTGTGCTGCAAAAAGAAAACAAAGTCTAAATAATAAAATCGTGTCTAAATGTGACGTGGGCGTCAAATAAAACCCGCAAATGTCTCATTATTATTTATAATACATGTCAAATCACAAGTTTCTAATAAGAGGCTATTTTAAGTTGTCTAATAAATAAACATTCAGTTTTGCCATAAACAGTCAAACTGAACTGGTTTATATCGTTAAATAATTATTTTCAACATTAAAAACGTATTTTTAATATTTTACATTAATAATAATGATAAATATGTCTCATTGCTTCATAAAAACAACACAAATCCACTCACCGAGCGGGTTTACGTGTTTGTTTATGCCTAACTAGCTAACTGTTAGCATCGTTTTCTTCTTCGTTTCCGGTTAGACGCTTCGTCCGCTCTGCTCTTCTCCACACCCTCTGCTGGCCCAAAATAGTACTGCAGCTAATGTCGTTTGTAGGGTGGCCAACAGGTTCAAACGAGCCGCAAACAGAAATGCACAGCAGCAAAGTTAAAACGTTCTGCAAACACAAATGATGCTCCTTCTTTCGACTTTTCCCTTTTCAGTGGTTGCCACAGAAAGTCCTCCATCTCACTCCACCCACCTCCATGTCTGCTGCATCCATATATTCTCTTTGGCCTTCCCCTTTTGTTTTTTTCCTGGAAGCTGCATTTCTAACATATTGTGCTTAGTGTTTTTGATATTTGCACATTTTTCTTTAGAGTTTGCAGCATTCTAGTGTTTGCACCATTCAGCCACCCAACGATATATGTGAGCAAAGATTGTCAAATGTGACAGTAAATAAAACACTCTGTAAAGACAACACGTTTGTTTACATTCAGGAAGGATTTTGGCTTCTTGTGGCTGTTTTCCCGAACAATTTTTTATCTGAACAGCTGATCTGGGAACTGATCTTTTAGTTTCCTAGTTTCCGTTTTTCCACACATTTGGGCCACAGTAGTTCGTTGGTTACTTCCTGTTATCCTGAGGCCGAAGGTTCGAGTGCCCGGTGTCAATCGTCCACGTGCTGACCCGTGAAGTAGCAGCCGAAAGGAAATGTTCAGCTTCTATATCCAGGATTAATTTTTTAAAGCTTTAATGCTAAAATTATAAAAACACATAATGCGATCGATTAGCACGACTCAGCGCTACGATTTCTACAGAGAAACTTTGTTTCATTCAAATCCAATCAATGATTGAGACATTTTGCTAACACAAACAGTTACATGATCACCTGCTGACAAATGGTCAGGCCGTTTAGCGCTCACAGGATAAATTAAAAAACACCTGGATGTTGTTTAAAACACTTTAATGTAACAACAAAGTAAAATCATCCAGCTGCAACACCACAGGTCCTGGAGCTCCACCGTCCTGGGCTGAGCCAGAACTCGGAGCGTTTCACAATCCCTGCAGAGGCATGAAGAGAAGATCTGCAGGCTCCTCAGGTCCATCAGAGGTCCTGCAGTCTGTACGTCTCAGTCCGTCACCATGAGGCCGTGGTTCGTGTCCGGGAGAATCCGTCCGAAATGCCCTGCTGATGAAGAAGACCGTTAGACGGAGAACACCTCAACACCTCACCTGCAGAGCAAAGACCAACCACAACTTTGATTAATCCAGTCTCAGGTCAAAACCACCACAATAATATGGACATGGTGTAGTAAAGACCCAAGTTCACATTTAAAATTATTCCCCAACAACTCAATTCAGTTAATTTATAAAGCTCCAAGTTACAACAGAATCATCTCAGGGCACTGAACAGAAACATTCAGAGATAATAATAACAATAACAACAATAATAACAATGATAGTAATAATAAATAATAATACAGTATAGGGCAGCACGGTGGCGCAACTGGTAGAGCTGCTGCCTCTCAGCGAGAAGGTTGAAGGTTCAAATCCCAGTCCGGGGGCCTTTCTGGGTGGAGTTTGCATGTTCTCTCCGTGCATGCGTCCGGGTACTCCGGTTTCCTCTCACAGACCAAAACCATGCATGTTAGTCTGATTGGTAACGCTAAATTGTCCCTAGGTGAGAGTGAATGGTTGTTTGTCTCGTTTGTCTCTATGTGTCCTTGTGATGGACTTGCGACCTGTCCAGGGTGTCCCCCGCCCCTCGCACTGTGATTGCTGGACATGGGCACCGGCGACCCCTGTGACCCAAAATGGAAGAAGTGGGTAAAAGATAATGGATGGATGGAATAATAATAATAATTATTATTATTAACATTATTTATCTGAGGAGCTTTGAATTTAACTCCATCACAGAACTAATCTTGATCAAGCATGAAAGTGACAGTGGAAAAAAACAACTCCCTCATGAGGAAGAAACCTTTAGCAGAACCAGGCTCAGGACAAGCGGCCATCTGCTTCGACAGGCTGGGTTTGGTAGGAACAGATACACAATGGCAGGTCAAGAATCACATGTTAAGATAGAAATAGTATAAACTATTCAATTTTAGCAAATCATTTAAGGACATGAGGTCAATTTGTCCTCTAGTAGTCTAAGCATATCAGCTGCAATAAGATTTATCAAAGAGGAAAGTCTTAAGCCCAGTCTTAAAACTGGACGTGTCAGCCTCACGGACAGAAACTGGAAGTTGTTCAACTTATTTAACTCCTTATCAAGACCTTTGTCACACGAAGGCGAAAAAAATTAATTTAGTCTAAAAGTAACATTTTTCTTCTCAGCCATGAAAACAAACACCAAAGATTGTTTAAGATGTAAAAGCTGGTGTTTGTAATTAATTTCATAAGACATTTATTAGTACTCTGGGACAGGGGTTCCCAAACTTTTCTCTGCCATGGCCCGGCCCCGCAAGCAACATTTAGCTTCTGGCTGAGGCCCTCCATCGCAAACCCTACAACAATGCTACAAAATATGTAAAGAAACATCAACTTTCAGAATGTTTAACTTTTATTCACTACCGGTATATTCAATTAATTATTACAGTTGCTGAGCATAAAAATATTAACACGTTTTAAACACGGTTTTATATTCTCACAGAATAAAAACAACAACTTTTCAACAAACTGTTGACCAAAAGAAATCTTAACCTTTCTCTCAAGCTTGTTTATCTGTAATGATAGATACAGATTGCCCTAGTGTGCAATTTTTATTCTTATTCTTTATTTTTTAATTTAAATTTATTTTTATTCTTATTATTACCGTTTTTATTTTTGCCAGCTTTCTGAGGCCCCCCTAGCACCCCCTTGCGGCCACCCCTGCTCTGGGAGACTGAGCTGAGAAAGCAAAGGGTTAACAGCTGTTTGCAGCGTGGCAGCTGTGGAGGAAGGGCTGATGGAAAAACAACAACAGATGCTCCCTCAAGAAGAGACTACACGAGTATTTTAAAGTCAAACAAAGACATCAGGGATTAAGTTGATTCAATTCTCTGAGGTACAAAGACATAAGTTCGGTTTAAGATGACTTTGACCAGAAAACTTGCAGACTAAACCCGCTCGATTTACGAGAAGCTTAAATTAGAAGATTTCTAAAGGGAGATTCGAACACAAAGACTAGTCCCGCCCACTTTCTCCACCGTTCTAAACAAACATCCAAACTCCGTGAAAAATGCGTCCAATTTTAGATACGAACCTCTTCAGTTTAGTACGAGTCACTTTACGATTCAAACCTTTTACTGAACAAACTTTAGACTTGTGTGTTTAACTCGGCGGCATGTTATTAAGAAATTAAACCCGGGTTAAGTCGATTTCAGCCGTTTCACCTCAGGCTTCACTCCTTGGCCTTCTTGTCGCTGTTTTGAAGCTTCTCCAGGATCTTCCTCTCGTGTCCTGCAGGAATGTGTCGGTTTGTGTTCTCACTGGCCTCCTTCTTGGTTCTGCCTTTCCGGGCCGAACCCTCTGCAACAGACACACCGAACCAAGTCATAGAAGGACAGGACAGAGGACAGGACAGGTGAGGCAGCTCGTACCTGTGTACTTATCGCTCAGGTTGTAATATTCATACTCATCAAAATGATCCTCCTCGAACTTGGATGGCTTCAGGTTCTTCACGTCCACGTGACTCATGTTTGGTTCAGTTAAAAGTCTTCAGTCAGTTTGTTTTGTTTGGTTCCTCCTGCAGGTTTTTATAAGTTTGCCTCCTCCTCTCTGCTCCTCCTCCTTCCTCACCTCCTCCTCCTCTGCCATAACAAATGTTGCATCAGAAAAATCCAAACAGGTTCTGTTGGTCTCTCCAGAACCTCCCTCAGGTCCAGCAGGTCCTGATTAATCACCAAATATTGATCATTATTGAACTCCTCCCACAGCCCGGTGAGCTCAGTGTTTAGCTTAGATCTTATAACTTTATAGTTTATATCTATCCAGTGGCGCCGGATTCATTTTTGAGGTGGGGTCTTTGTCACCTTGCACTCTCTGAACGTCAGGCGCACCTGTTGCCACACATGAAAGGTACTTTCACAGTCATCAGATTTTAAAAGTTTGCAGCAAAAGTCTTGGTAAAAATGACAAAAATACAGGTAGTCCTCGACCTAAGGCAATCCGACTTTACGAACGCATCATATTAACAGTGCTGGGCAGCGCTAATCCAAAAATTAGTTCAGCTATTTCTAAAGCACTAATTAATTTATTTAGGTCCGCAATTTCAAAAGCACTAATGTCTTATGAAAATTAGGGGAAGCTAATTCTAAACCGCTAATTAAATTCAACAATTGCTAGCCAACAAGTTATGCAATATTTGCACTAGACTGCCAACTAGCGGTGCATGAACTGTTATGTTATCCTACCTCTTACGTCACAGCAGCAGCTTCCCATTAACTCCTCCTGACCCACCTGGATATTTACAGTCCAGGGGCCTCATGTACAAAGACTTGCGTGGATTTCTTACTGAAACGTGACGTACGGTCAAATCCAGAAAACTGCGTACGCACAAAAAATCCAGATGTATCAAACCGTGCGTATGCCTGAATCCACGCACATTCCTTTTGTACATCACAATTAACGTGGAACTGAGCGCATGTGAGACACCTCCCCTGACACGCCTTCATTTACATATGTTAAACAGATGCAAATTACTTCCTGCATGTGTGAAGGACATGTTTGTTTGATCTCTGCGCGATCAGAAATGATTTCTAGATTCAGGAAAATAATGAATTTAATATAATATGAGTGAGGAAAAAATCCTAAGTAAGAATAGTAATAAAATGTGTTTATCACGCAAAGAACGAGTGATTGTGTGTCGGTATTTGTGTGCGCGCGCACCCTGCTTTGGTGCGCAACTGGCTCATCCATCCAGTGAAAATATTAACTTTGCGCACGAGTTTATTACCATAATTACTGTAAACACAGAGGAACTTAGATGTTTGGTAGAACATAGATCTTTGTTTATTTAATAGATGATATGAAGAAACGAGTCTCTGCGCCTCAGTGGAGAGTTTTCATGACATGACGTGATGTTGGAGTCTCCACAAACGCTGCGCGCGCCGCAGCCTTTGTGCGCAATCTGTTTGTCTGTGAAGCTCTCCTACTTACAGCATTTTCACAAGTTGTAAAGTGTACTTCCACATGTCATTTTGGAGAAATCTACAATAAACGCAGATTATGAAACACCTCCACTGCCGGCGAGGGTGCGCGCGCGCTCCAAAGCGCGACCATAACTTAGAATCATATAGATGAGACCATTCCATTGGATGATCCGGCTTTGTGTGGACTGGACAGCCCCGATCTGCCAGCTCCCTCTGGAAAGCTCCTGCGGAACAGTTTGATCGCTGCTTCTGTATGCACGCGTGGTGCACGGCTCCTGTGTTGCGCCCTAGAGCACAGCAGTGCCAAACTGAAAAAGGATTATTCTTGAAAACGGCTGATAAGCCATATCATAGATCAGAAAATTATATCTGTTTATTAATAAATGCTCTGCGTGTTACACTATTTATTATATCCTCCAATAAGGGGCCCCACAAGGATGTGTGCTGAGCCCCCTTCTATTCACCCTGCTAACACACGACTGCACACCATCGTACAGCTCCAACCACTTCATCAAGTTTGCGGACGACACAACAGTGGTGGGTCTCATCAGCAACAACGATGAGACGGACTACAGGAACGAGGTGAGCCGCCTGGCCTTGTGGTGCGGACACAACAATCTCACTCTCAACGTGGAGAAGACAAAGGAGATTGTTGTGGACTTCAGGAAGAGGGATGCCCAACATGCCCCTCTGACCATCAACAGCACCGCAGTGGAGAGAGTAGACAGCACCAAGTTCCTGGGAGTGCACGTCTCAAAGGACCTGTCCTGGAGCAGGAACACTGCAGCACTGGCAAAGAAGGCTCACCAGCGTCTCTACTTTCTCCGCAAGCTGAAAAGGGCTGGAGCTTCAACCCCCATCATGAGCACCTTCTACAGAGGTGCCATAGAAAGTGTCCTGACCAGCTGCATCACTGTGTGGTTTGGTGCATGTACTGCATCCTGCCGCAAGAGCCTCCAGCGCATTGTGAGAGCAGCTGAGAAGATCGTGGGCACCTCCTTGCCCTCACTGCAGGACTTACACAGCAAACGCCTCACTCGGAAAGCCCACTGCATGGCAGGTGATCCCACACACCCACTACACAGCTGCTTCAGACTGCTGCCATCAGGGAGGAGACTGAGGAGTCTCCAGGCTCGAACCAGCAGACTGAGAGACAGCTCTGTTCATCAGGCAGTCAGGATGCTAAACACTCTGCCTGCTCTGCCCCCCCTCCCATTTGAACTGCCTTAACACTAAAACTTTCTCACACATTACCACACAACACAAAGATTTTAACACTGGACTCTGTGTCATCAAACGGGTTATTCACTAAACTCTCGGTCATGTGCTCATACAGTTTGCACTACTTCTCATACTTGCACTAATGTTTGTATTACATCACTGCCTATAGTCATAATACTGTTTACATTCTCTGTTTACATTTATTAATACTGTTTACTTTTATTACTACTGCTTACATTTAATTACTACTGTTTACATTTACACTACTCTAATATCTACACCACTGCTGATACATATACAGTGTGCTCTGACCGGTCTTATTTAGGGATGCCCAATGTGCCTTACTGCATATGCCACTTTTTGCCTCTATAACAACATCAACTACTACCTCATACATATACTGTGCACATTAACTCATACGCTGCTTTGCCACTTTGCAAATGTCAATGCTAGAAACCTTTAGTTTATTTTAGTTATACTTTTTATACTCTTTTTTTATACTAGTATGCAAAAACTCAGGACAGTATTATGTTCATTAAATGTTTAATGTTTTAGTTTTAGAGTTGGTGTAAATTTTCATACTCTTATACCACTATGCAAAAACTCAGGACAGTGTTAGTTTTACTATTTTATGCTTATGTCT